>JAQIVE010000780.1:0-31693 GCA_034698285.1 Sminthurinus bimaculatus | reverse complement strand
GGCAAAAAAAGAACCATTAGCGGGAGGGGGTTCGGGGGGAAATTCGCCGCACCAGAAACGCTTGCTTATTTCGGCCCCTAACAAGATCTCGTTGGGGCAAACTAGGTCATATTTGGTTCGGTTGCGTGCGCGCTAAGCGCGTGCGAGCGCAGCGAGCAGCAACTTTGAGCGCTGGAGACCGTCCAAGTTTGTGAAATTTGAAAAAAAAATTGCATTAAATATAGCCATTAAATGTTTTGCAATGGAACTTTGACACGATAGATAAACGACATTGACAGGCATAAAAAATTTAAACTTCAATACATCTGTAGCTAAAAATTCAATGAAGCATCTTTATTTTTTACCTAGGAGTCAATCCCTTCGTTTTCTAGTCAGGTTTATGGGGTTCAATTGGTGGAGGGAACCAATCTGTGCTAAGATCGGCAATTTACAATAACAATTTGTTTACACGTACTGCTTACTGCCGATTTGTTCGTTTGCTTTTCGTAGAATTTAATTGAGGTCGTGGACTTGACAACAAATCAACATTGTGATTGAATGGTTAGATCCCTTTTCCTGGTTCGCTTCCTTCTTTAATTTATTAGCTTTGAGTTCTGTTCCACTTGCTACAATACATACCTCTAGGCACTCTCTAAAGTTTCAAAAGTATAGTAAAATATTTTTACTCCTTTTTGCTCTCTTCAATCAAGATGTGGGTCCGAGTTAAGGTGCTTATTTCTATGATCTGCGTACTGGTCATGACCATCAACCAAGTCAACGGTGAGTTTTTTTTCTAGATTTTACAATTTCAATTCCTTTTTTGAAAAAATCTATTGAAATTGATCCATCAAATTACAATTTACATAATTGCCTGTTGATTTCTGGTCCCTGGTTCAGGCCAATGCTATTTTGACGACAGTGGAAAGAGGCACTGCGCTGGGGGGCGAAAATAAACTCGAAAATCATGGAAAGGTCCAGGTCCAGGGTCCAGGCAGAAGATTTCCAGCAATATACTGTAGGATACCAAGGAAACCATCTCGTATTTTATTTTATATTATTTTATATTTCTCTCTGTAAGTAAGTCGAAGGTGACAGAAAAATTTCGTATGTATTTTTCATATGCTAATTTCAATAAAGAAATGAACAAGTAAAGCGTTTTGACGCTCCAAGCAACGGCTACTTTATTTGTTTCACCACCAATTCCCTGGATTGAAGTTTACCTTTATGTTTTCAAGTAATTAACTTATTTTGTAAGTAGTTTAGTTTTTCATCAAAGTTAAAGGCGTTTGACGATTAGTATATTAGATTTTAGACAAAGGTTGCATACATTGAAAAACTCGGATTGTGAGCTGAATTTACGCAAGAAAGAAATGAGAAGGAGAAAGAGATCAGAAGTTGGCGTTGGAGTTGGAGGGGAAGGATTAATAAGCTTCAAGGAAATTATATTACTCGTAATAGATTTATACGGTTAAAGTATGAATACATACTAAAAAATTTTATATTTTAGTATGCATAGCTATATAAAAGCAAAGGCTTGTAACGATCTAATCACCTATCAGTGTAGTAAATATGTATTATATCGTTTCATATTTCATGTCAGTTTTCAATGAATTTGCCTATATAGAGTGTAGTTACTTTACCTATTCTGTCCATGTATTAAATTATATATTTTTATTTCCCTCTTCTCTATTTCTCTCTCACTCTTTTCCTTTACTCCATCTTTTGCATTTTCCATATTGACAGTATGCGTATGAATTGCTGCAGCTGAGCAGTTAAGACCGAATCTTTCCTTCCTTCTCGACTTAATCACTGATCAGGAACATTTTAAGAGCACGACGGATTTCTCTATTCGATTCCAAGATATTATTTTATTTTATATTATACTCTACACTCTACACACATAGGCAAGTACGGAAATGCTTATGTACATAATATTTACGTGTAGTTACCGTATAAATACAGTATTTAGTGAAAAGGTTTTACTATTAGAATTTTTAGTCACTGAAAGTATATTATGCATAATGCATACAATACTTTCAAACTGGAAAATCTATGGCGTGGTAATACCTTACTATTAGATGCTGCCTTACTTATACAATATAACCGGTACTTGGAAATACATCAAAATATCAATTGAAAAGAGTTTTTGGTAACTGGAAAACAAAAGGAGGTTCAGCATGTAAAACTAATCGCACAAGTAGATATTATTATTATTATTGTTACCTATACACAGTAGACTGGCCCACGGATGACATTGATTTTAATTTTCAACCAGACGCCCCTTCATTTTGTTCCTTTTGGATCCCTAAAACTACACAAAAAATTTCATCCCGATCGGTTGATGTTTAGAGGTCGCTCACGGTCTCCAAAGTTGACCGTCCAAATAGCATTGGATACTTCCCCCGGAACCTTGCATGTTTGGGGTGAGGAGTGAAGGGGGGCAGGTAGGATTTTTCGGAGTACCGGAATGAAGAGGTCCCTCATAGATATTGTATACCGCAAAAGGACGAAATTCTGAAAAAATTATTTCTCCGATTTCTAGAGTCGCCAAATACCCGATTTTCTCGCATTTTGGCCATTTTGGCGACTCTAGAAATCGGAGAAATAATTTTTTCAGAATTTTGTCCTTTTGCGGTATACAATATCTATGAAGGACCTCTTCATTCCGGTACTCCAAAAAATTCTGCCTGCCCCCGTTTACTCCCCACCCCAAACATTCCCCCCTTTGGGGTGAAAGTTAATGTAAATCCCCATTCTAACTTTGGTGACCTTTAGCGACCTCAAAACCTTAACCAATCCGGACGAAATTTTCAGGGTAGTTTCCTTGAACCAAAAGGAACGTTTTGAGGGCCTGAGGGTTTAACTTTTCAACTTTTTGGATAAAGTGGCGAATCGTAATGTACATACAAACCTTTCTTCACTATCTCTCCCTCGTCATAAATTTTCTGGGCACGCACCTGAATCAAATGAAATTTGACTATTTTGATGCAATTTCCCCGTCGACTTTCTCACCATTTCCCTCCGCCTCTCTTTGTACATTTTATACTTTATACATTTATATTTCCCATTTCCCGTCCACACTCACACACATATTTTGCCCGGCCTGAGTTATGCCAATGTAATGGAATGTTTCTGGGAAAAAGGTCATATTTTCTTCTTCAAAGGACCACCATAATAAAACAGACATGCATTCTTATTTCTATGTACAGTTGTGTACATCTCTCTTCTCCTAGTTACTTTATATATTTCATCTGACCCCCAAAAAGTTTATTTATTCGCACCCCCATAAATATATGTACCACCCAGCATAAATATGTTTGTACGTGTATTTATCTAAAAAGACAGACCCCGAGACTTTGAAATTCAGAATGAGAAAACACGTCCATGTCTTCAATCTTAATATCGCTCACAACACAACTCACAATTTCATTTCATCCTCCAAATCCAAATCCGAATATGTATGTAGGAACAAGTTTTCCTCGCCCACACATACTAAATAAATAAATTTAAGCTTATAATATAGAGAAAAGAAGTCAAAGCTAAGGCAAACTGCCAATTTTTATCTAGTTTGGATGTTTTATCCTAACATTAATAGGGAAACAGAATTTTTTAACTTACTTTTTACTTCCTCTCTCTATACGACTCCCCGGCGTTTCAACAAACTGGAGACTGGGCATTAAGGATTCATTCCATGGAGATCAAGTGGTCAGTTCTTTTGGTTCTTGGAATCATTTCTAACTGCATTTGGATCTTAGTTGAGTTGATAGCGACCAAAGTTGACTGTAAAGCCCCCGTTTCGAGTGACCTGTCCGTGGCAATAACGTCAGAGTCAAAGGCAAAGCCCAAGCCAAATTCGAGTAATTCCACCGGGGATAATGCAAAGAGCAAAGTAACGGCCTGTCGGGTCAACGTATAAAACTGGACCGGAATCTAATGCGGAATTAATGACAACTGTGAGCTGGTGTATATGTATCAGTATGTATAACTATGTGTATGTATGCTTGACTGGGGAATTCTCTCAGAGTCTCCAGGAAGATTCTCCAGGAATGTTTTATTATACTCACGTCTATATTATGTATGTGTAATGCATAATCGGGGCTTAAAAGTTAAAGGCCGGTGTCGCAACCCGAATAAAGTGGTCACTCATCAACAACTATTCTCAAGTGTCACCCTTAGATTACTTTATTGCATATATAATTGGACTCTTTCCATTATTAATCGCTATCTTGATCCCCAAGAGTAACCAAGGAGAAGAAGAGAGAGGGACTATAATTATTATGAGAGAGCTTTAGAGCTACCGTACATATTTATACCCAGTAAATAAATGTATATGGTCATATTTTATGAAACAGACTTCTTAATTTCCTTATTACATTTGTGAATGTCCAAGTATAACTAGACACATGATACACTCAAACTCAAGACCTACATATGAACATATGTGTAACTAGTACCAATAATGCATACTTAGTTGGAAGGAGCAACGTGGTGGGTGTGCAGAGAATATAGTCCTACCTTTTTCATGTTATCTCTCATTTCTTAGTCCTTGACGACGTTGTTCGCCGTAGTCTTACCGTCGCCTGTATCTGCTATAGTCAATCACAAAATTTACAATGTACACGTGTAGAAAGCAGGGCTATCAGATTAATTATCATTATTAGATGTAACAACTTAAGCATAAGAACTGCGAGCAAGTTTCCGAGCAAAAAATGAAAGGACAACAAGTGCAAAAATAATCTAGAACGAGATAAAAGCCATTTATTTATTCATATTAATAGGCATTATTGATTAAGAATTAGAAACACTTATCCCGTATGTAAACCAAACATGTTGAAACTGTGCAGAATTTAATTACAGACGGAAAATCATGTACAGGAAAAAGCAACTCAATCGCTCACGTTTGGAGGGCCTTAAAGGTGAAACTAATTAAAAATTGTCTATGAAGTTAATATTATACTAGGCTTTGTTTGAAAAGGACTATCTGGTCTATTTGCACAGTTCTTCAAATGTTTATTACATTTATACATAACATATATATATGATGTATATTATGCATGTATGGAGGTTCAGAGAGTCTCACAAATTGGAATGGTAAGAAACGTGTATACTCCGAGATTTAATTATACCTACCCGTACATGTTGTGTTCATTGCACATCTATCAGACTTGTTTACATGAATTGGTGGTTCCTTGCTGTCGGACAGTAGGCCCGGGCTAGTCAACAAATACATACATGCATGTATCCTACAAATCGGAGACGATAGTCATGTATGTGTCTGATGTAATTCATGTTTGCTCATTGGAGCCACCGCAGAGAAGCAAGACATGTTTGCTCGTGTATCAACATTAACTACAAAAATATCTGTGCGTATAAACACAGAACAAATATGAACAGGCTGAGAGAGAAAGAGAGAAAGAGAGGGTTCAGTGTAAATAGTAAATAGATAAGGAAGTGCTGAGCCGTGGCATAGCGGAAATATGTTTGTACATGTAAAAGTCGTAGTCTGTATTTTTACTTGTGTTTGCAATCCGTTTGCATAAGGTGCGTTCAAGAATTATACCAGCAATCAAAATTTTCCAAAGAATTTGAAGCCCAAAAATACTAAATTTAAATTATACAGAAAAAATCAGGGTCAGAATTAGATGCTGTTCATTTTTTATAACTTGCCAACTTACTTTAGTAGAACTACCTTTTGGCCATTTAAAGGTCAAACAAGAAAAAAGTGACTTTAATGACCTCTAAAGGTCAAATATCAGGTAATTCTGCCAAATTGACATTCAAAAGTGACTAGCATAAAATTCTGCGCCACCTTCGTTTTTTTCAGATTTTTTCTGCCTTTAAATTTGGACCCTTTGGGTGTTTTCGGTGACCCCTTGGGAACAAAAAATCGTGGTCCCGAAAAAGTCGCTTTATAAAAGTTTTACTTTATATTTGGTGTGAAATTTCAGTCGATTCTGTCGCAGGGCAGTTTCTGCGCAACAAATTTTTTTTAAAGAACTATATTTGAAATAAACTCGAATGTACTTCTGAACGCACCTTATGAATTCACATGGAATGGTCAATGGAGCATCGTCTTGTCTAATTCAAACAATAAAAAGTCGCTCTATGGGCGTTTAGGCATGTAAATAAACGGAAAAGAAATCGATTTTGCCTTGTATACATACAGACAATTATGCAGCATACTTATACAGAGACATGATCGTACGCATAGAACGTGTTCTACGTCATGTAAAAGTATTTTCAAAAACCAGTAAATGAGGGCACTATGTTTTCATAAGAAGAAGCATTTTCGAAGCCTCTAAATAGGCAGTTGTATGTCACAAAAGAACATCTTCTCCCACTGTCGATTAGAGAGTGAGTTTAATTAGTAATTAGTTGGCTTTGGTAAAAACACATCGACGCCGCCTATGTGTCCGCCACAAACAGACTTTTGTGAATTTACTTAGCCCCTGAGCCCTCCTACATACATATACAGTATATATACACATAAAGATATGCGTGTTTGTTTACTCGTGTGCTTCTGTACAAATGTAATGGTGAAAAAAGTCAAGCCAAAAGAGAAAGAGAGTAAGATGTATTTGTGTCGGGGAGAGTAGGATATAATTACTAATTAAACTTGGAACGTTATACATTTTAGACTTCGAACCTTTAAACTTGGAACCTTTTTCCAACTTCTGAGTTGCTCCAGTCATATATGGTCTCATTTTGGAATTTATGAACGTGTTCTCTGTCGCGGCCCCTTTTTTCTCACAGAAACAGGAGTTGAAATGCCGTAGCACTCTGCCTTGATGAATTGACGGCATAATTAGTACCGTATATGTTCTTTTAGTAAGACAGCATCCAATAGTACGACCCGGGGCAATTTGCTACGTGCTTTTTAAATGGAGCAGCATTTAGTCTTACGAGGAAATTTCTAATAGTACGACAGTCTTACTATTAGAACATTTACGGTACTTACATAGGTCATGTCCCAATTAGGCCAGTGAAAATGGATTTATTCCCAGAGTAATAATATCCCTTAGAAAAACATCTTATTAAATCTCATGAAAACTTGATGAGATTTGACAAGATTGACAATTTTTGATGAATGGAAATCTCATCAAAAGTTGATCAAAATTGATAAAATTTTCGAACAAAATCATGTAAAATTTTAATGAAAAAGTTTTACAAGATTTTTTTCTTAGGGATGCTAATGATTATGAACAATGAAGTTAATGCGCCAAGCAGTCAACAAATAAATATTAGTACATTATAAAAAATCAAAATGTATAGTAATATTACAGTATAATTATTTTTTCTTTATTCATTTGAGTTACAGGTATGTTTTGGTATGATAATTATTTTATTTTATTTTATTTGGTATGAATATTTGGAGTATTTTGAAATGCTTTTCTCCTTGTTTTTCCTTTCATTTGGTAACTTTCACTCTCACCTTTCACTATAGTTAATTGTTTTAATCATACAGTTACTTAGTATAATATAGAAACGTTTGTGGAAATCACGACGCCGTAGACTGCAGACGTTGACGATAGTGATGATGATGACAATGTTGATGATGAGTGCTGACTAGGCACAAATTTGTATTTGCAGATTTGTCTTTGTACGTATATGTATGTATATATGTAAAATTATTTTACTTTGAGACTTTATCTTCCGCATCAAGATCAAAAAAATTAAACTACAACGCAAAACAATAATTGAAATCGACATCAAAATCCAAGTCAAAGTCAACATCAGCATCAGGTTTCACTCAAGTTCATTCGTCTAGTCAACAAATCGACAGTTGAAAATAACTATTTACACTTTAACACGAGTTTATTAGCATCGATAACCATTATTAATATAGTTATAGATTAGGTTGCTGTCCTTGTTTTTTTATAGACACCTTTCACTTCTGCACCCTCGCCGTCATCATCTCCTTGTTGTGTTGTGTTTTAATTTTTTTTGTGAGCAAATTTAGACAGGGATATTGTAGGTGAACTTTGATCTGCTGTTAAATAGAGTATAAGGAACAAGCAGAAGTCGGGTTTAGTTAGTTTGAGTTGAAGCGGTAGCTCAGATTCATATTTTCGGGGTTGTTGACAAAGTTGTCGAGGTTTTGGTCATATCGCGGGTGCCATTCTGAGAGAAGTTGAGATTTCGTGGAGAATATACAACACAACATAAAGTTTTAGTTAGTTGTCACCTTAATGTATGTATTGTATATTGCATGAGTATTTTTTTCTTGTTTTCTGTATGTTGCAATTTGCACTACTGTGAGTAATACTTATGCATTATACACGACATTGTTGAAGATTGAAAGGTAACATCATTGTGTATTGTGTGTACAGTATACATACAGTTGACTACAGACTACAGTACGGGAAAATGTGAAAAGTGTGTGTACGATTATATGATTATATTGTTATATTATTATGACGATGATTACAGTGGTTTGGTGTTTTGGCTTCTGTATAATGGACTGAACGTGCAGTGAGGAGTAGCGACGAACTTAAAAGTGTTCCATAATACACACACACACGTATTACACACACGGAGAGGAGAGGGAGTGGAGGAGAGAGAAAGGGAGAGAGAGACGAGGGCAAATAAACGTAAGGGTTAATCTGATGTAATAACTCCATTACTTCTCGAATGATGTGAGTTCCGCACGTCAGGTAGGCCACCATTGACATGGAGTCCAGGTAGAGATCGCGAGTCGACAAGCCCTGAATTGCTAGCAGACCCCTATAAAAAGTCAATCCAACCAAACACAAATACGTTAAGTACATCCATGTATATTATTATATGGACTATATATCGTACTATGTAACTTTACTGCGGGTATATATCCATTTATTTTATGTAATCCCACATCCGAATCCTCATTCCACTTTCCTTTTCTTCAAAGGGAAAAGATCACGACCGAAATCCAAATGCTTTCTTATACATACATTACTATGTATTATATGGTATATGGTCCACAGCTAATAATTTAGTTTTTAAGTAGTGCCTCGGCAACTCAATTCAGTACACATTATACAGAAGGAAGGGCTAGGTTTTAGAAAATAAAAACTCGTCACATTCATCGCTGTACTTTTATATTGGGTTATACAACAGTAACAATAATAGTTGCTGGTAATAATTGTCTAACTAAAATACTTTTAAAAAAGTGTTTTTTCCAATATAAAGTTGTACTAAATATTTTTTATACAATATACAGGGCATTTTTTGTACAATATATATTATTACCATTTTCGCTATTATTGTACAATAATAAAGGCGCTATATAACTGGTTGTTAGAGAAGCTGTATAGTCAAAGAAATGGCAATTTATTTATTTATTTTGCCTATTTATTTAATTGGATAAATGTAAACTGTAAAAGCCTTCCGTGTTCTCAACGTGATGATGATGGCAAAGGTCATAATATAATTTGTGTGTTCGTATGTATGTATGTATGTATGAAATGGACATGGAGAGGCATTAGCCAGATTAGCTCTCTAATAATCGTTTGAACACGAGCAAGAACAAGGACAAGAACAACTTGTACATTGTACAAACAAACCTCCTGGCAAAATACTGACAATAATAATAATATGGTTAATGGTGGGGCATATACTTATATAAGTAAAACTGTTTGAGATAAAACGCAGAATTTCCTTTACAGTTTGAATTGAATTGGAGATTCATTAGCGTTTTGAGTTTTGAGTTGAGTTGTCGGGAATAAAAATAAAGTGGAACGACGACGACGACGATCCACTAATTACAAAGCACGGGTTTCTCTGGATTTGGGTAGTTTATAGTTTATATTTTCGTATATGCTTTACAGCCTCATGGATGACTACTGATATATCTAGTATTATATAGGAACTGACAGTCATACATATTAGTAACTGTGTATTCCGTATTCATAACTAGAACTATCAATGTAAAAAATGAACACTATAGTCGTGTATACATTACGGACTTGTCCAATTATCCAATTTACCACTTATTATAACGGGTAGAAAGCAATGCTAAAAAGTGGGATGATTATAGTAATTAAAGTAAGGGGGTGAGTAATAGAGGAAGAAAGGAATAAAAAGAGAAAGAGAGAAAATAAAGAGTTTAACTGACTGTGAGGTGAACGTCGTGTCTTTGATGCTTGAGTGTTTGAACCGGTCCGTTGGCTCCGTTTACCGTCGCATTCATATTGGCAAACACCATTCTCTCCTCGTAATCATACACGCAAAGAATACGATTATCACTGCAAAAAAATGGGACACACAAAGAAAGGATTAAAACATGGCCACAAATTTTAACATTTTATGTCAACTCAGACTTTGACATTTATTCGTGTAAAAAATAACGCAAAAAGTCTAACGCAGCATATCGTCGATTCCATCATTAAATCCGTCATAATAAAAAATACACTTACCAGAGGTAAAATCTATCGCCGACACAGAATCTGAAATAAAAATAAAAAGGAACGATTTTTCATGAATTAATTCCCTCTCAAATATCTATAAAATATTCCTGTAATTGGATGCTCAATGATTTTTCATCCCCTATTTGGTAACTACAGAGACACGATTAAAAGATCAGCGGAATCGGACTCATTTTTTATCCCTGGAAAATGGGCCTATTTACCCAGCATTCTAATACACTGCACAGTGTACACATATGTATGTATTGTAAAGGCACTGCATAATTTAGTCCGACCCTAAATAAATTCTCGATTGGACTTGGACTTGGACAGAGATAGAGATGGAGAAGAAGGCATAAAATACGGGAGAGGAAACAGATATCTAAACTAACTAGTTCAGCGGTGACTGTGAAGTAATGACAAAGGGAAGTAATATATGTACGACGGGAGCATAAACGATTCATGCTTAAAATTTCATTGGTGTGGCATGACGTAAACTAATCGTAAATGACCCAATCTTTGTCCTTGTCCGGAATCCGAATTCACAGTTGTCTCCCTCTAAAGTTGGTTGGAGACCAGAGTCTGGAGTCACAGGACGCACGGCACGTTCTCTCCTCTTGTGACATATATTACCTATACATAAATGTGTACACTTTACAATTTACAATTTGCTGGCGGAAGGTATCCTCCGATTTGGACTAAAACTAATGCTCTGACTATCAAGCTCCAGAGCTAGCCAACGAAATTTCCGCATTGATATGTAATGGACCAAAAACAAGAACAAGTCTGCCCAGTCCACATTACAAACTAAATACATACATGCATACATACAACGTTACAATCCCTTCCTTCGTTTGTCTAGCTTGAACACCAAGTACTGTGCAGTGCACAGAGTGCAGTTAAACTGTAGCACTAAATCTTTGGGCCCCTCACTCACTCATTCGTTGAGGATTGAGGAGGATGCGGTCGCATGGTACTTAATACGCAATGACAATACGGAATACATAACTACACCACATACATACATACACCACGCGTGTCTCTCCTCTACAAAGCTCACATATATTTATAAAGGGAAGATAAATAGTTTTGAATGGGGCACCATTCACAGCCCTATATAACTGTACATTGTACATACATCTCTCCCTTTGCTTTGGTTTCCCACTGCACTGCCAATGCCACTTCCACTGGAACTGGCACTAGCACAAGTTCCAGCCTTGGCGAATCGAACAAACGACGGCCGACTGCTGATATGTTCCTTGTTTCTGAGCTGTCTTCTGTTCTCTTTCTCGCTTGCTCTTCATCTTCGTTTGGTTGTGTGTGGGAAGTGAGAGAGAGAAAAAGAGGAAGAGATGGGGTCGGCAGCTTAGCGGTCACAGATCATCGAGAAAGCCATACAAGAAATGAACTGAACTAAACTGAGCATCCATGTTGTATGTACGTACATGCTGTATGTACAGTGTATACGATTAATGGCTCCCATCTCATCCACAAAATGCACATATAAATACACTGTGTATTTTATCCCAGAGAGAAACTGTGCCATAAATACAAACGTACAGATATGTATTTTCATGCCCACATTCATTCATTCATTTGCCCAAGGTACATATTTATTTTGTCCTTCTAAAATTCTGATTCCCTATCCGCATTCTACGGCATTGTTCGACGGGTTGAACAGTTATTTACGACTGGACTGGACTTGGATTTAAATCAGAAATCAAGCCAAAAAACAGTATCTACTCTACATATGTACATGTAATCCATATATTTATAAAGGAGAAAAGGCCCAACTCCAGACTCCAGACAATGACAAGTACAATTGAATCAGTAGCCACAAAAGTAAAAGAAGAAGAAGAAGAAGAAAGGAAGTGCTGTAATAAATTAGTTATTGTGCAGGTATATTACCGTTATTATATCGTTATCGTATCGGCATTTAGAAATTCGGTTGGCGGGGAGGGAAGGCGACAGCCGGGAGTCGGAGGAGTTGGTTTTAGTTCTTGGTTCTGGTTTTGGACTCAAGTCAACCTTTACACAGACAACAGACGTAATGTTCACAATTCTCAAAGCGGAATGAATGGACGACAAAGGAATTGTCTCCGTCTCTGGCTCTCTTTCTTTCGCTGTCTCCATTCTTTACCTCTTTGACTGTACTGTGGGCTCGATAAACAGTTCTCATTTACACAATACAACATTGAATGCTTATGCCTATAATGTGGTTTCACATGTGTTTTGTTGTCAATATGATTTGAATGGAATGTGCAGTGTATACATTATAAGGCAACACATTAGTTTAGCGTTTTTCGTCCTTTCTTTGCTCGTGCCTCCTTTCATCATTTCCCCTTTATTTCCATGGTCATTATTATCACTATTACTATTAGTAGATGGAACCATTTATTATGGAGAACCAGCGAGCACCGTATAAATATATATAGTTGGAGAAGCCAAGAGAGGGAGATACGATTCATTTGGTCCCAACGTGACTCTCCATTCGACCAACCGGTGACACGTCCATCAATCTCAAGCAGACGTAAATTCCCCACAAATTCAAACGTAAGTAAATGCAAATTCAAATGTGTGGATTTCAATCCCATATATTGAATGAAGTAGCATTTGAAGTTGCATTTACAGTGGATCACATTTAAAATGTTAAATTGCCGTGGCGGCGACTACTCTCTGTATATGTGACTGCGACGTTGACTCTTTTACATGCAAGTGGACCTTTTGTGCTTACTGTCAATGCAATGCCTTGTATTGCATGTATGTATTTATACACATCGCATTGAGCTGTGTTTAATGTTTACACATACTTGAAGCTTCAAACTGGTAAAGAATAAAGAAGAAAAGAAGAAAGGAGAGGTAAGTTTATAATATTTATGTGTGCACATTTCCATGAATGGAATGCGTGTGGTTTGCTTTGGTTTCGTATCGTTTGACTTGGCTTGACTTGGTGGTGGAAAGTTTTTCGGGCCTCAAATCCACAGTCAAAGGCGATGCAAAGGAGTAAAAGGGAAAAGGAGAGTAAAAAGGACAAGGGAAAGGTTTACGAGTAAATTGTCAGTGGGACATGAATGACGAGGTCTCTCTGTATTAACCATTAACCATACACAAATTCATGCCTACACACTACAAACTGCACGCATACACAAATACACACACACACACCCATGCACACACGCTTAAGTACAGACATGTTGAACGAATTGCTGAGGAAAGTGGAAACACGCCGCACTTTCCTTTCCATGTATGGTATGCATGTATGTATGTATGGTGTATTATATATTCAAAGACTCTTTTTCTTCCATGCTTCTGCCATGCTTTCTTTCTTTGTGTGTTGGTCTCGCTCTCAACTTATTCCAATCTAACAGCTTGACTTATGACTTGGGCATTTCTCTTGCTTCCTCTCCCTCTCTTTCCCTCGGTTTATGCACGCAAGAAAGTCATCCGTTTGGAAATGTGAGGATTAAGTGAAAATATAGTTGAGAGGAGAAAAATCACACCCAGTAGCTCTCCAACCGTCATTCTTTCCCTTTCTCTCTCTCTCCTCCCTCTCTCTTTTCTCTTTCTTTCTCTCCAGCCAATTCCACCTTTTCTCCCGTATAAATTTTGCGGTTCCACTCCAAATCAAAATGGAAATAAAAGAGCCGAAAGAGGAAAAAGGAGTTCATATGTAGTTTTGGACTTTTTATTGGAGTGACTTCTCCGTTTTTCTTCCTCGCTTTATTTCTATTTATATATAGATATGTATACAGTATACACACATGTACAGATACATATTTTTCTGTTGTTCTCGGGGACGTGTGTAAAATGTGTTTGACGCTGACCAATTCCTATTATTATCCACCGTCCAGGCTGTCATTGAAGGAACCCGGGAAAACAATGGTATGGTATACATAGTTCCCCTCTAGCTCCGCTCGTCGATCACGCACAAGTCCAAGTATGTGTATGGGCAACTGTTTTAGCTATCACCACATGGACGGAACAGCAGCAGAGGGAAAGCAGCAGAGGCTTGAGGAACGAGCAATTACACGGGAAAACATCCAAAACCGACGACCAACCGTCAATAACACATCACATCACGACTAATATAGTATAATATATAATTGAGTCCAGTCCAGCTAAAAAAGGTAGTCGAAACGTACAGTACAATATTGTGAATTGCGTATCGTGCTTCCAGGGTCAATTCTCTTCACAATTTTATTTTATTTCATTCCTTTTATGAATATCTCCTCATAAATTCAATGTGCTTAATTCCCACAATCGTTTCCACTGGACTTACAGAGCAAGAACTTGAGGTGGGCATTCGGCGTTCATTTTCTCTTTTTCTCTCATACAGTTACAGTTATGCCATTAATTTTACAATAATTCTTATTGCGTTCCTGTTTTATTTTTCTCCCCATTTTCTCACTTTGCCCTTTTTCTCGTCTACTCGGTCAACTGTTAAGCTTGAAGTAGACAATAAAGTATAACTTTTTTGTGAAGAAAAGCAAGGCTCTTGCTAACGTTGTATTGAAATAGGTGCAACGAACACAAACCGCCTTTTTTGTTCCTTATTATGACAAAATTCAGGATAATTTGACTCACAATCATAATCATCATAATATATTGTAAAATATAACAACAACAACAACAACATGGGACTCAAAATTAACGTATTAATCTTGAGCTCAAAACATGCATTACCCTGCTACATGTGTTACATAATATGTATGTAAAGCATTTGTATTTGAAAATGAGAGTGAACAGCAAAAATCCAATCCACAGACTTACATAATGGATTTTTCATATTGTATAGTATGTGTGAGGGGAAATTATGATGTGATATGAATTGATACGAATATGAGTTTTTGGGAGCACAAAATATTATGTAATAGTGGCACAATAAGGATCTGCATGTGTGTGTATGTGTGTGTTATTTGGGTGTAGCGTTAAAAAATTGGTAGCTGAATGCTTGCGCTTGGGCTCAAGTTATGGTTGTGATGGGGGAAAGAAAGAGGCAGAGAGAGAGAGAGAGAGCGGCACGTGATTCATTAAATGATAAACATCCAATTTTCAATTTAATTTCCATGCACTAAGCTTTTTTTCTCTTGTGTGTGGAGGAAGAAACGTGAGTCTCTCCAGTTAAGTTAAGTTGCCATCAGGAGGAGATTAGAACTGAGAGAGAGAGCGAGTAATGGAACTCAATTTTAATATCTTTTTTCTCTTTTCCTCGTCTTCCTTCGCACTCCATATTATTTTATACTTTATACATGCGGTTGCTCATTCACTTTCCACCACAAACTAACTAATATACAAATGAGAAACGATCTTGACACCCCAAAAACACTCAACTCAACACCACACCAACCTACACACATATACATACATACATACATTATACATACGCACAAAGTGACGGTCGGGACGGAGCTTTTCCCTCGCTTTGAAACTATTAAAAACTTAGTTAATGAATGTAGGGTCGGACTTTTCTCTCCATGTTTTTGTTGTATGAATAAACATGAATGACCTAAATATTAAATATGCTTTCTGTTTTCACCGTATATCTACCACTTGAGCTATTTTATTTCCTATTATACACTGATATTATATGTATGTCCTTTTTTACTTTAGATAATTAGCCTCGTGGAAAATACTAAAGGTTGAGTATACAAAATACAAATGTAAATTAACAGCGGAAAAAAATTACCTGTGATTGCATTGTTGGCACGCAAAACATTCCTGTGATGAAACAAGAAAATAAATGTTTTATCGTTAGTGCACCATGGAAAATTTTTAAGAATTTACAGAAACAATTTTTCATTTCTTGTTTAGAGTACAATATAAAAAAGTTGGATTACCAAATGGTAGACGTTATTTCTAGCTCGCATCACCATCTCGAATGCGGGGATCACCTTGGAGCACGCTGCACAGTAGCCAGTAGAACCAAATAAGCGAAGATAATCCCTTTTACAAAGGATCAGATTTGCTTTCGTATACAGAGTTGAACCCACCTCACCTGTAACCGTCATCACAATTTATCATTATATGTGTAATTTGTATGCATGCATACATGAAAAAACATCATCATCATCAACATGATCAATGTATCATCAAATTAGCTTTAAAAAATTGATCCAAGTGTTACCTAGTCGACAGTCACAGCATCCACATTTTAAGCAGTCTAAAAAAATTTAACGCAAAAAGTTTTTACTTAACATCGGATAAAAATTAATGTTTTAATTATAAATTGCTGTCAAACGTCAAAGACTTTTAGCTTGACTTTATTTTTAATTAAGCTTAAATCGCATTTTATACCTTCATGCCAGTACATGTCCAGTGCCTTGAGAAGGAACCTGATGGCAAATACAAAGATTAATAATTGGATTAAAAATGTCTGCATCATGTACATATTTTTAAAAACTGTTGTCAATAAAAAGCTATATTTTTGAGCCTGAGACATGTCGCTGTTAATTGAGAAGCTTTCCATTTTAATCTTTTTTCTCTTTTTTGTTTATAACGTAAAATGTAAACATGTATATACAAGCGTATATGTTCAACATACTTTGTAGGATACATATTATACAAATTGAACAGTGGGCACGGACAACAGTACACGTAATTAACTGTCATAATTATTCAGTCCAATACGGAGTCAACAGTGTATTAATCGATCATAAATTAGAGGAGAATATAATTACGTTTCCATTTTCCATTCTACGATTACTCCGTCACGATTCATTATTTCAGATCACCTCCTTCTTCTTCTTCCTCTTTCTCTCTCTCTTTCTTTGCTCCCACAATCTCTCCCCTGCTATACGATAATAATTAATTTTTTCTCTCTTTCTTTCCTTCCTTCATTATAACCAGACCAGAAGCTCAACCAAGGAGAGAGAGAGAGAGAGAGAAAGAGGGTTTGGGTTTCATCAAGGGAAAAGGAAGCCTTTTCTAATTTTTCCAACGTCGAACTTTAATGAAGGAAGGCGACGCTTTTAATGAGAAAAAACAGAGAGGGGGATCTCTCATTCAACTTTGTAATAACTTTGCACAAGGTGATTTTCATACAAACATATAGACCTTTATATACATATGAATATGCTTTCAATTTTGTCTTGATGAGATGCATTAAATACTGAGGGAAAAATAAAAATTTCTTTATTCTTCTTCTATCTACTGCTTCTTTTTCTTCGTCTTAATTTTCATCCTCATCTTATTACAGTTCTGATCATCTGTCACATGAAAAATTATCGTGTCCTAATAGGGTTAAAGGCATTTATGATTTTAATCTATTTGCACAGATTGCATCTCGTCATTATTATATTATGTATAAGAATGTCTAACTAGTAGATTGTAGAATGTTTTTGGACATCAATGTAGATTAGTATTCATTTTTGGCCTTCTATTAACACATACGTATAAGTATGCATGAAACGCACATATTGCTAGTTCGATCTTTTCTACTTTATTGTTAGTATTATAGACAAATTTTATTTATCACACTTTTTCAATCGCGCTTCATTTAGTTTTTAATCTTCATCTCACTCTATTTTTTATTCCTTTTCTCTAGATCTTCTTCTTCTATACGTCTTCTTTTCTCGCTCATTTCTCATTCCTACACAGTGTCGCTATCGCTAAACTATTATTATTATTTTTTATTATCATCATCGGCATCACCATATTATCATCATGGAAAATGGAGGGGAGTTGGTGAGAGTTTAATAATCATTTTAATTTATCGTGTCAAAGTGTCACATAAATTATATCAAAGAATATATCGAGCGTCATTTTTTTCCCTTTTGCCTCTTTTTTCTCTCCCTCAGAAAATCGTCAAATCTTTATCAAATTTTAAGGTACAGATCTTTCCAAAACTGTCACTGTGTTATTATACTTACCGATTTTTAATTTCCTTGTTGCACCCGGCACACTCCTTGGCCATCTCCGTGTGTGGTGCCTCTGTTTTCAAGTTCATCATCTTCATGGAAAATTCCCAATTATTTTTGTCTCCCCAAGATTCTGAAATACAGAAAAACAAGTCAAAATCATTGCTTTTTGTTATTTTAAATTGTTCATTTTTTAAGCTTTTACCCTACCGATTTTTCAACTTTTCAACAAAACTAAACCGGCAATTTTTTCAATAGCCGACAAGATAAAAGTCTGAACATGCACATTGCCCATACTATCGACGTATTACAACATAAAATAAAATCAAGGATGGCCCGGTCATTTAAAGTGGGGAATTCCCCAGTGGCCATATTAAGGCAATCGACGATACTGTTAAAAGCCATTTATTTTTACGATTTTTACACCCCAGCCCCGAAAAACTCAAAAGTCGGGAGAAAAGCGAGAAGGAGGCAAAGTAAAAAGGTAAAAGACCATTGAATAATAGAAAGAATAGAGATTTGAGGAGGAGAGAAAATAAAACGGTCCTTCAACATTAGATTTGTGGGCAGTTTGCAATGCAATGAATGCCGATGCAAGTTTTCAAGTATAAAATGTATAGGCACAAGAATCTCAGGCATTGATGTTGCCACAGTATGTATATTGTATATGCAGTACAGAGCAAAAAGAAGAGGCAGAGCGAGACATAATCGATTTGAGAAAACGAAATTGGAATTTGGGGGCCTTTTTGAAGCTTTCCAAAAATGGCATTTTGTGTACAATAGAGATTGTAATCGGCAAAGAGGTAAAAAAAAGAAAGAAAGGAATACAGACAGAAACCATGAGACAGAGAAAAGGTATTGCAAATGTATCTCTGTATGTACATGTACTATTATATTATATTATATTACGGTGTATATTTATATGTGAGGAGTGAGGAGTTGGCTTTGGCGTTGAATAGCGTTAAAAATTGTTGATTTTTGTCGCTCTTTCTCGTCCCTTTCCTCTTTGCATGACATTGCATTGTGCATGTGCTTTTCTTCTGAGTGAGTAAGACCTTTTCTAGCGAAAGAAAAGGAGAGTGAAACAGAAACTCAAAGAAATTGAGAGAGAAAGAGAGAGAGAAGCAGAAAGGAATGGAAAAGGAACAGAGCTTTGCGTTCGGTTCGAGGACGAAAGCGTTCAACACCAACAGCAAGTCAACGTATGTGTGTGTTGGAAAAGGGAGGGAAACGAGCC
The DNA here is from genome assembly GCA_034698285.1 of Sminthurinus bimaculatus. Classification (NCBI taxonomy): domain Eukaryota; kingdom Metazoa; phylum Arthropoda; class Collembola; order Symphypleona; family Katiannidae; genus Sminthurinus; species Sminthurinus bimaculatus. Next base: position 12,239 of record JAQIVE010000780.1, on the reverse strand, counting down.
GGAGCACAATGTGTAATACATGTGGGGAAAGAGAGAATCATAGAGAGAGAGAGAGTGAGTGAGAGGCAGAGAGAAGGAGCAAAAAGCAAAGGAAGCGAATACACGGATTCGAATCCGAATGTGAATGTGAAAGGGATCCAGGCTCCGACTTGACGTTGACTTTGCCTTCGACTTGGACTTCTTGTTCCCGCACACACACTATGACTGAGCCTCGGCAAGACAGTGAGTCAAAGTGAAAGTGAAGCCAAAGCCTATGCACCAGTATACATATATACCAAAGCTAAAGTCGAAGAGCTGAAACTGAAACTGAAACTGAGACGGAGATGGAGTTTGAGAGGGAAAGAAAAGAAAGTTGCCCATCTATTTCGGCTTGCGATAACATCATAATTGAGTCGACATACAGATTTGCACAGACCCGAGCAAAGTCAGCGCTGGGATTTTTCCAAACTTGTTACACTTTCCACTATTTCTTCTTCTTCTTCTCCCTCCGATAAAACCAGAATCAAAATGACCCGCAGACAATCCCTTTTTCTCCCTGGTTCTTCTTCTTCTTCGTCTTCTCTTCCCACTCTTTCTACCAATTTTATTTCGGACAAATTCGGTAGCTTTCTCTCTTTCCCCCATCCCACTCCATTCCACATATAGCATGGCATGGCAAGGCATGGGATGCCATCCCACCCGACCTGCCACCACTCAAAAAGAACTTTCTCACAGACAAGCATATACAAGATCTTGTGTCTTGTTCAAAGTCGGCTGGTGTCTTCTTCTTCTTCGTCTTCTTCTTTTCAAAGAAAGTTACTATCACCTCGAATTCAACTTTTACTCGAGTCAGCCACACATTAGTCTCGCTAAAAGCCACATACTCTCGCACTTGACATAAACTCATCAGTTCTTTGTGGCTAACATCTAAATTTTAAACGAATTTCTGTCTCTTCATCTTCTTTTACTTCTTCTTGTTCTATGTCTATTTCTATCTATCTATTTCTTTATACGCCTCCGCCTCCCAGTTTACACTCATTCCGACAAATTTCATGTAATTTTGCATTTATTTCCCTTCAGATTTTATTATTATATTAAATTAAGTCCTTTCTCTTCATTCTCATTCATTCATTCGTTTTCATTCGTTCCGTCAACTTTGTCTAGTTTTGTTTGGTCCAAACTCCAAATTCTGATTCTGAAATATTTTCTCATCCAATTTGCACCAACTTGACGGTTAAAATGCAGCTGGAGAGCAGCCCGAGTCATGTAAATATTTTACAACTAAACCCAAACTCGTCACATTGTCTCCGGTCTAAACTGTCTGTTGAAGCTGTCTAAAACAAAGCGAAAAACGGGGGCTCATCTACAAGTCCAAATGTTTTCCCATCAATAAACAAGGAGAAGAAAAGGGAAAACTAATCCAATCCAACGACCAAAATGTACATTGTACATGCTAAAAGGAGAGAAGTGGTGAATATTATATAGATAGATAGATACACACATATTATTTTATTATATGCGGGTAAATGGTTAGAGAAGGACGAGAGAAAGAAAGAGAGAGAGAGAGAGAGTGAAAGTGTCTGCAGTCTCGTCTTTTCACAAAATATCTGTACAGATATCTTCATCTTGGTGGGATGAGAATCCAGAGAGAGAGAGAGAGAGAGAGAGAGAGAGAGAGAGCTGAGGACATGGAGAGAAAGAGAAAGTCACAGGGCAATGTAATTAAGAGTCAAATCAGCCATCTTTTCTCACGGTCATGCAGAAGAAGAAGATGATGAAGACTGCAGTCAGTTCTTCTTCTTCTTCCTCTGATGACTCTTGCCCATAAATATGCATGCTTAAATGTTTATCAAATTAAAATGTAAATTTGAGCCAGTCGACAAAATAGTGAATTTCAATAGGAAAACTTTGAAGGGAAAATTATACTCTCATCATCATCTTCTTCTCCTTTATTTTCATCATCTTCTTGTTCTTCTCCGTCTCTTGCGCCTTTGCCTTCTTCTTTTTCATTTAGCTTCTGCTCTTTCCCTCAGTTTTCTCATCTTTCCCGGTTCTCCCACTCCTTCTTTCTTTTCGCTCCTCTTCTCGGTGAGACAGAGTGCTAACTATACAAAAGTACAAATAGAAATGGGTTTCTCAAATACCAAATGGTACGAGCACGAGAGAGCGGGTTTCGAGATAGTTTAGTTTCTAAACTCTTTCTCAATATACATGCATACATATACGCTGTAGATGTAGGGATGGCCTACAAAAGTAATATAATAAAATAAGTCTCCATACTATATGTGCAAAATACAAATACAAATCCCGTGCTTTTCACAGAGTGAAGAATCGAGTGCCTTATAATATAATATAATATAATGTAGATACAATACATGGGATGGAGAAAGAGCAAAAGTATAAAGTATATAAAGCGAGAGAGCCAAACAATATCAGTGGAATCACAAACAAAGCCATAAATAACTTTAGTCGGCATACAATCATAATTAATATTTTCTATCTTGGGCTCTCTTTCTATCTTCTATCTATCTTTCTCTCTGTCTCTCTCTCTCCTTGTATTCCTCCTTCTATGTATATCATGCTTCTACTTCTCTCTGCTCGGTGTCCTCTATCATTAATAATCTCAATGGAAAGTCCACAACACAATCACACAGTTATTCACATATTAAGACAACATGATGCATAACACTCGACTCCTGGTCCTGTGGTACTCATATTCGTATTCGTATACTGTACTAGTTCTGTCTCCATCTCTCCCTCTCTGCCTCTGCCTCTGTCCTTGAGCATTTGTGTTTGTGTATAGTTAGTTAGTTGTTGCATTTGAATTTGAATTTGTGTCCATGTCCATATCATAGGAATAGAAATAAATAGAAAGGATAACGAGAGAGAAAGAGAGAGAGAGAGAGAGAGAGAGAGTAAACTCACGTTCGCGTTTCCATTTTCATTTCACATTTCCCATTATATCACATTATTATTATTATTATATTATACAACTAGTTGTCTGGTTTGTATTGTATTGTCCCAATTCCTTTTCTTTCTGCCGTCCCCCCTGCCTGTCCTTGCTTTATTTTATTTCATTACTTTGTGTTTTCCATATCAAACTTCATTTTGTACAATGAAATAATGAAAACTTGTGTGTGCAGTGTGTGCACAGAGTACAATGACAATACTCATCTATACCTGATCTTGATACACAAACACAAAGTGTTACATCATATAATTATCACCACTACATGTTATACTTATACTTATACACCGAGAGATTCTTGCTTCCTCGTTTATAGTTTTGTTCTATAATATTGCTCTCTTGCTCCTTGTTCTGCTTCTTGTTCTCGCCTTTCTACCTGTGACATTAAAATCCAAAGTATATAATAATAATTACCGCGGTTCCTTTATTCAGTGACAACATAAGATAAGATTAGACCATAGACGAGTGCCTTCATCTTTCTTGCTCCTCTCTCCATAACCCAACCCATTGCTACATATTTATTATTATCTGCTACCAAACATTGTGCAATCTACTTATTTGTGTATAGATAGATAGCAACTTTTCCCCTTTTCCTTGTGCTTTGTTTGCATTCTTGTTTTTGAATAAAATTCGAATTTTGAGTTAAAATCAGAAATACACTTTATAATTTATTGTATAGTTATTGTATGGTAATGAATAGGATAAAATATAAGTGTATAATATAATATAGCATGATTTATTATTTTCCAGGGATAATCGTCAAGAATTATGGATAAAGTTTCGGAGAAAAATGACCAATATCTCTATTTGTTATTTTAATGACCTAACGACCATATCGTGTGCAGATGGACTGTAAATCGAAGGTCGTTTTCGTTTTTGTTGTAGTTCCATTTGTAGCTGTACACTGTACACTGTACACACATATATAGTTATCGTATCATTATGATATGATGATGTGATGTGTATGTTTGACTTGGCTGCTTGTTATACTTACAAGTAACTCGTTACTTGTTGTTAGTGACGCGGCCCGTTGGACTGGACTTGCTCCGAATTGGATTGGACTGTATTGGACGGGCAAGTTGAAGTCAAAGTCGTTAGACGGATGCAAAACTAATGATGACGAGATATGGATGCTTATTATTATTTTGACTATTATTGTTGTTAATATTATTCTGGTGATGATGCTTTTGCGTTCACATTCATGCTCGTGTTCGGAGAAGAGCTTCTTTTGAATAAATAATGACAATATTGAATATTACAAATAATGATTTGAAAATCTCCAGTCCAACTGCACACTGTACATATACACTCTATAAATATAAATCTGAATCCAAGGCAGGGCCTGGGTCCAGGTTCAAGTCATTGGATATCATGCATTCAAAATACATAACTGGATGTACAACTCGGCTGATATTGAATGGGCCCAGATTGTTAGGCCAGTTTGGATTGAACTAAAAATGTTTGATTTGCAAGCCAACGTGATACATTGATACATACATACTCATGTTAAAGGTTGGAATTGGGTGTACACTACATTACTATTAAATGTATAATAATATATTATACATTAGGTATACATACACGAAGACATGCAGATTGCCCCTGATATGTAGACAGTTCAGGTAGACAGACGATGGCGACAGTCACACGGTCACAGTCACCGAGAAATCCTGAATTGGTGAAAGGGACTCGAGTAAAAAAGTAAAGTACCGTAATGTAATGTAATGTAAACGTGTATGAATATCTCTGTAACGAGATGTGTTGGCTGTTATCTTGAAGTTGGACCATTTGGGTCTGATTTTGTGTGTGCGGCTTCCACGGGCAACTGACGACTGTACGAAAACACATACATATTATACATAAGTGCGATGTGCAGGGCATGTATGTACATAGAAAATTCTATTGGTTCAGGATGATATGCATGAGGCTGACGGTAATGATACTAATGACGGTGATTTCTTCATGCATATCCCAATACAGAACACATACATACATATAGATAGATATTCAACATTGGCCACTCGGAACCAAACCAAACCAAAAATGTGTATCTATACGATACATACGTATCTGTATCATCATTTGGATCATTCTGATTTTGATGCTGATTCTGACTGACTCGTTCCTACTTTGTAAATAAAACGAGAGAGACAGAGGGAAGAAGAGAGCGCGGAGAAATAATATAGAGATCTGAGAAAGAGCCAAGGGCATATCAACGACCCATCATTAAAATTGTGCTACGTTAGCGAGTCCGTTCGCTCGTCCATTTCCTCTATGTGTGTGTGTATAAGTGTGTGTACATAGTTATACCGTTTACAACGAGAACCGTCGGCTCAGATATCGCCAAGTATAATAATATGAAGCTCTCCTTTTTCTTGCTCGTCTTCTCTTTGTCTGTGGCATCACATCAAAGCTGACAGAGCATAAACCATTATGTCCTCTTTCTCTCTTTCTCTCCCTGTTGGCCTTAACTGACTCAACTGATCTCCCTCATCTCGTTTACGGGCAGGTAACACACAAATACGCACATTATTATCAGCATTATCTGTATTAGCATTGCTCTACATTATTACGACTATTATTATTATTATTGGCTAACGATAAGCCCGATTTGGATATGGATTTGGACTCAAATTCGCATTGACATTTAGATTCAGACAAGTCATACCTTACATGCATACACTGATATCTACATAGAGGATGGAAATTATATCATATTATTTGTTGCAATATCTATGTAATTCTTATATAATATATACTCTGTTTCGTGTAATAATATTCATATTTCTCCAGCCATGCTATGTTATGCTGCCAAGTATGATACGAGGAGACATTTTGTTATTATTAACTGCATCATTCGACCTTACTCAGCATATCATATCATACAAGCTATTATTATGCTTATTATATGATACAGTCATCCAAATTACCTTGAATTTGCACAACAATTGTTACAAAAATAATAAGGTAAGGTAAAGCTCGACTGATTATTAAAAGAAAATCAAACTTACGTACATATATATACTCCGCGGTTTTAATGACATTATATAATCTCTGTAGTTGTAATTGTGACTGTATTAGTATTTACTTTCACTACACTTCGACCGAAAAAGTTTCAGCTTGTTGGCTCATTCCTCTGACAAATAAAAATTCCAATTTCCCTTACAATTTGGTTTGCAATAATATTCATCCAACATCAGTAGACAGCCCAAGTATTTATGATTTGATTTGATTTTGACTTCAATTATTACTTTCTTGTGCATTATGTATTATTCATTATCAAATCATTATAGGTATGTACTGCGCTTATAGCTAATAGCTATTTACTATGTATATATATATGTATATCGGTGCGACTAAATTATAGGGAACTTGGCCCTCTCCTATAATTTATAAGATAAATGTGGGAGTCAAATGATAATGATTATATTATATTATTATGATAACCTGTATCCTGCGTAGAATCTCCACTCAATTCAACTCAACTCGATGATGATATAGCCAATAAAAATGTCATATCTATTGCACATACTATACATACCCACATCGGTATATTATAACCTTAACTATCTATGTATGCACCTAAAACTGTTCATCGTATATGCATACATAACAGCATCTATCCACAATCTACAGTATCAGTAATCAGTATGCATGGAGTAACAGTAATGGTAAGAATTTAAGTAGTAACTATTTTCCTCGCAAAGTTATGATTGAATGAGTTGGTAATATACCAATTTCGTAGTTGAATTCAAGCCGAATGAATGGGAAGGAATGATCATCATCGTCGTCGTCATTGTACATATAAAATGAAACTCGTGAAATGGATGGAATCGAATTGAGCATGAGAAGAAAATAGAGGGAGAGAGAGAGAGAGAGAGAGTCAAGTGAGAAGAATTGAAGAATAGTTTGTGAAACTAATTAATATTTCCAAAGGAAAAGAAGATGAAGAAATAGCATCAGGGTAATATAAGTGTATATAACTAAGGAGAAGAGCAAGAAGAAGAAGACGACGGAGGAGCCGAGAGCAAAATGGAGATGAGAGTGATTATGAGAGCCTGAGACTAAAGCAAAGCAAAGAGACAGAGAAATTGGGGATGGTGATTATATGAGTCGAGAGAATCACAGAATTACTACTACTACTACTACTACTACTACTGCTACTACTGGAGAAGTGGAGGAAGATGCCGATCAAATAAGTAAGTAAATTCGACAAGTTATAAGAGGAAATTGTGCATGAAGACTGTCTACGTGAGAGAGACGTGCTTTCTCTTTCTCCTACGCTCATTCGTACGTATAAATATGTACGTACATGTGCTCTCTCTCTCCTTCTTTCTCCTCCCTCCTGATCTGTTTAACAACCCGACGAAATTCCCAGTTACTCCCGACATTAGTATTAGTTTCAGCCACTATTGGCTTTGGCTTTGGCGTTGGCTTGAGACTTCCATTTGCCCTATCTGTGTGTTTCTCTCTCTCTCTCTCCATTGTGCCTCTCCTTTCCTATTGAGACTGTTCTCTCCAAGTTGTACATCAAACACACAATCTTTCCTTTTCTCTATGTATATACATTATACATATATTAGACAAACACAACTAGAACTAGTCCACACACACACTAAATGATGTAATGTCGGTGACTTGGTACAGTTGTATATGTATGCTACGTAACTAGTTAAGTTATGACCCAGACGAGTTAAGGCTCAAGCCAGCATCACCACCGGTTCGATCTCTGATGATGTACTGTAATGCGCGGGATTAAAAGTGAGTGATCTCACAAGCAGAGATAGATACACATACATACATGTAGAGAAAGCGGGTAAGAGAGGGAGAGAGAAAGTCGTCGTCTATCTTCCTGCTCAACTTTCGACTGTCGGCCCACGACTGCTGATCCAAAGCCAGAGCCAGGAGAAAAGGGCCAAGGAGAAACCAAATGAATCAGCCAACAAACCCAGGATGAAAGTGGTGCGGGTAACATGAGAAATTGTTGAATCGTTAGCGGTACAAAATGCACTACTTCATCTTGTCCGGGTGCGTGCTGGATCTGGCTCCAAGACTTTGTGGATTTGAAGATTTCAAGTTGGTAAGGCAGAGACTTAAGACGAAGGAGGAATAGAAGAAGACTAAGAAGAAGAAGGGAAAGAGTAGGAAGAATATCCGGGATGCTCATTAGAAGGAGGTGCACAAGGTTGATCCTCTGTTCAAAATTTGGGTGCGAGAAAATACACACGTTAGCTTGTATCCTTCTTTATCTGACGGTGGCTGTACATTGCACATTGTACGCTGTACACACATTGTAACTACGATTTGTGCCGTACATAGATACATATATACACGGAATTACGAATAGGAGAGTGAAAGCGAAGGGAAAATGGATATGAGGGAGAGAGAAACAGAGAGAGAGAGAGAGAGAGGAAGGCTTGATTCTCCTTTCCCCGCCCGACTCTGCCTCTGCCTCTTCCTCTGTCTGTGTCTGTACAGTAATAATCAGGAGGAAAAGAAAATCGGCCACACTGATTGCATGTCATTAAAGTTAGTACGCCACGAGAATCGAGAATGACGAGAGGAGAGAGGAGAATGCACTCTCAATCTTTCTCTATTCACTTCGTCCCGCACTATGTGCATTATCGGATTGGATTAGAGACAGCGAGAGAGAGAGAGAGAGCAAGAGGGGCAGAAAAGGAACGAACAGTTGGTACTTGTACATGTAGTTTCAGTTGTAGTTGGTAGTTGGTTTGGTTTGCTTTGGTTGGGTCCCCTCTTCAAATTTAGACATTTTATATCAACTTTTGATTAGCCATACATACGCCGATAGTTTGATAGACTATATCAATCTTTATGTGTAGCTTAAAGTGTAGGGAGGTAAAGAGAGGGAGTAAGTAAGTAGTTAGCTGATGTTGGTTCTGGTTCTGGTTCTGGCTTTGGCACCGCTATTGGTATTGGCATTGGTGTTGGCATTGGATCTGCCGTATTAGCTCCTAGTTTGTAGCTTGTGGTGTATACACGACACACGAAGCTAAAGGGAAACGCGGAAAACGTGAGTAGTGTATGTATGTGTATGGGTGTATCGCATGTACAATGTACATATTGTATAGTGTGATGTTCCACACAGCGGATGGTGTTCGCGACTCGTTTCATCCAAAGACGCTAATAATAAGGCTTCCTTACAGATCCAATTCTCTCTCTTCTCTCTCTCTCCGCTTCTCTCTACTTGAGTTCTCTTTCGCTCCTCGTATTAATTAGGCTTCTCTCTCTCCTTTCCCTCTCCACTCTCTCTCTCCTCTTACGGGCACAAATACCAAATATAATAATATAGAAAGCGGAATTCTGCCCATACCCAGTGTGCAGCTTGTGTATACACACGGTTATTTCATTATATGGTGAGCCATCCTTTCTCTATCTATGATCATTTCCTCCATTTATCCTCATCCCATCCCATAACATAACATAACACATAACGTAACAAAACATAACATAACATAGCATAACCTATAGAAATTTGTACATGCACAAAAAGTAGGTATATAACCGTCTCATTATATGTACGACTGTTTACGAGTTTCAACTCTACTTGAATGTTCAACTCCAACTCCAACTCGAATTCGAATTGGAGCTGGAACTCAAACTCAAACTAGAACTAGAACTCGAACCAGAATTGGAACTCAAGCTCAAACTCTCGAATTATATGAATAACATGCTCAATTTGATTTTCGTTAATGGTCAAAGCTAATTAATGCATATTATCCCTGAAAAACGTTGGTTGAAAACTTCAACTTGGTATCCTACCGTACCCTATCATAACGTATCGTATCGTATCGCATCGCATCGTATCGCTCCTTTTTGTCCTCGGAGCGAATCCAAATTTGTGCCGATGCATACATACACTTTATACACCTACATACATAATATATATGGAATATAGATATAAAGCAATATATCAGGATGAGAGGATGAGAGGACGACGACGACGATGATGATGATGGCGAGATGCTATATAAAATTTATCCATACCATACACCACTAACGACTCACATCATTACCGCAGACACACACAAACTTCTTCTTTCTTTCACTGATGCATTCACTCCCATGTCTAACCATACATACCGTGCCGTGCCATGCCATGCCGTGGCTGTTAGTGTTCCTTTCTCTGCCTAATGCTCCCATGTATGTATATTGTACATGTGAGTGTGTGTGTTTGTGTATTCTTGAAAATCGTATCAAATCCGACAGAAGAGAGGCAAAAGATACACAGGAAGAGAGACAGAAGAGGAGAGTGCTTGTGTTGTACATACAGACATATGCGTACTTATGTATACCTATATAATATGTATATGTGTAGGAAAATATCATACCTTGCACTGCATCCCTAATAATTAGTACTTGGAGGGTGTCTACGGGCATTCCTTCCATAATCCACTCTATTATCTATCTCTCGTTCTGTCCCAGTATTTTGCCTGTTTTTCTCATGAAACGGCCACATCCTCCTCAACTCAATTAATTAAAATCTCTATTCAACTAGCTATTCATAATTCTGGTCAAAGTCTTCTCCCACTTTGCCTTCTTCTCTCTCTCCCTCTGCTGCTTCTTTCTCTCCCTTTCCCTTCTCCGCCTTTCTCCAATGACAAAACAACAACAAGGACCAAAATTTACCTTTATATCTAGGATCTATATAATAAAATATATAATAATAATTAGTATTATTACAGTGTTATATATTTATATCATAAAAGCTCAATTCAGCTCCAACTTGAATGCTCAAGTCCAGACCTCGATTGGACATGCATATTATGTACCTTCTACAGTACAGTATGAATTGTAAAATATCGAGGAAATCTACGGTACAACTTGAGTTTGTGTATTTTCTCTATGCATAGTATATTTTATGTATGTATGTATGTACAGTTGAAATGAATCGTGATTCTCTGTCCTTATCGACAAGTTGCCTTTCGTTTCGTTCTCGTGTTGTTGTGCTCCCAGAATTTTAATAAAGTAGAATGACTGTCTCCAATTTAATTAATCTTTATCCCAAATCCAAAATCCAAACTGACAATAGCCATTTATACATTTACGCTTGCACTTTCATTAGTCGAGAGTATAATACTTATAGTATATTATACCCATAGACGCATCTATGTATGTATAATGTGTATACTCCATATCCTCAAAGCTCAAGCTGTGCTTTTGCATCTTGTTGTAATTATTAATACCATCTAACGATTGGAGTTTGGGGCCCATTATGAAATTACAAATTAGTTCTGCTACTTCAAATTTATCCTTGGGAATTATTCAACTATTTACAATTTACGCTGGTATACATTATACATGCATAGCACACATATACCTACGTATTAGGTATAAATGTGTGTGTGTAGTATGTATACCAAAAACTTGGAATTTATCTTAAATTAAACTCGTTAGATTAAAATTGATAGCATTGGATCATTCATCAAGTGTCATTATATTATATAAGCAATTATTGTACTTTATACATTGTACAATGTTCATCCTAGTTAGTTAGTTCCTAGTTCCTGGGATAGGGAAGCCAACTCAAGCCATTTTCGCTTCGCCCCATTGTATGCGATTTATACAGAAATAAAATTGAACCAAAGACAAAGACAACTCAACAAAGGCAACCGAAAATAATCGATGAGTGAAAATAAAATAAAATTCAATTTTCAAAACGAATTATGTAGGTACATGGTTCATACATACATACATATACTGTTAATTGTAGGTACCTGCCGATTTCACAGGGAAAATTGAGCACACAAAACACAAACAACCAGCAAAACCGGGTCGAGTGTCTTATTAAAGCCGGGTATGTTTGTGTATGTATGTATGTACATATTATATGCATACATGGCTGTTGTTATGATGAAAAGTTGAAAGCAAGTTCGCAGTAAGTAAAATATGTGTACACATAATTGGATGCCAATTCAAAGCAGTGTCATGTTTTATGTTCGCAATTTGCAGGTAGCTTTATACATACTTTATACATAGATGTACATATGGCGCTTACAATTAGTGACTCGACTAATTTCTAATGTGAAAATCCTTGAAAAGTTTGAAGAGTTCTAGTTATATCATGGCAATTAAAACACGGCGTAACATGAATGCGTTTTAATTGACAGAGTCCACTAATTAATTCCCAAGATTTACCTATCTACACAGTACATTTATTGTACACCCACAGGTTTACACATCATATGTGAGTTGTGTTAACGAAGAGCGATTGCCGACTTTGACGTCAAGGATCTCGTCAGCGGAATAGAAAACGCATATAGTGTAAAAA
>JAQIVE010000779.1:0-31698 GCA_034698285.1 Sminthurinus bimaculatus | reverse complement strand
AACTCTATCCAGTCGCCACATCCTCTGCTCATTCTATTCTAGTTTAATTTTATTTCGCACCGAGTTTTTCTCTCCTTCCTTTCCTTGAATTCTTCCTTCCTTTTCCCCCGTGTTCCTTCTCTTCTTTTTCTTCTCCTTCTACTTCTTATTCCTCGTTTTTCTTATTCGTCTTTGAGTCGACAGTCTTTATTCAAGTTTATTACTCTAAATCTCATTTCTATTAATGCCTGGGATAAACTAATCCTTCAATGTCCAAACTTTTTTCCCTTTCTCCTTCTTCCTCTTCATCTTGCTCGTTTTCACTTTTCTCTTCTTTCTTTTCCCCTTCTTTTTGTCTCTTTCTCCTCTGTCTGAGGGCTGACTCACTTTGAGCTGAGCTGAGCTGAGTTTGAGTTTATGCTCAACTCGATTCAACACTTTTATTTGAGACAGATATACAAATGTATGTATAGCTCGTACTATGTACAAGGTACAAGGTATGTACACTGTACACTGTACACCTAGCCCCGTTTATCTTCCACACTTTTTTCCTTTCTTTCGTCTAAATTTTCACTGTGTTTCTTTTTCTCTATATTTTTCTTTCTTTTTCTCAGCTATCCTTCCGTAACAATTACGAAACTTCAAAGCTTTTATTCCTTCATCCCACATTCTTCTTTTCCTTTTGCTCCTACCTCTTCTTCTTCTTCTTCTTCTTCTACTTCCATCTTCTTGCAAGGGAAGGAAAATGAGAGCTGGAAAAGTATCATCACCATCACCATCATCAGCATGACCATTACCATCAACACCGTCGTAAAAATTTGTATAGGCATCTCATTTTATTTCCATTTATTACTATCATTAGACTCGGCTTTAGGATTCTTGGATTGGATTTGGGGGTCGATTTGGCTTTGGCTCCTCGTTCCTGTTCTGTTCTGTTCTTACGTCAACTTTGCCTTTAGCTCCAGGGCTCATCTCAATTCACCTTCACTTCTGCTGCTCCTAGTGAACTTACAACCACACACACTCCGTATCGATGATTAATGGCTGTATTGAGTAAAAGTCAAGTCAAGTCGATTGAAATGAATTGAATTGAACTGAATACAAAGTCAGAGTCATTAATGACATTAATGAGATGATTAGGGTTCGGAATGGCCTTTTAGAAACCGGATTTTTACACCGGATTGATATTTTAGACATTTATTTTAGAGCCGACTTGTAATGCTTTCCGTTTTAAAACAAGGTTCATAATTATGAGATTTTTATATCAAACACTTATAAGTACCTGTGATAATATGCGTTCAAAATATGAAAAAAAGAAGCCGTGATTTGATTATTTGTATTGGCGTTTTTCGTCGTAATAAAATCAATGACAAAATTAGCCGTTGACTTACAATCTGGACTACTTTTTAGTAGGTATTTTTTAATTTCCAATTTTTTAAAGACTGTCATCTCCTTTTCCAGCCTCCATTCTACATATATAATAAAAATTGGGAAACTTTTCTTACAATCTTAATTGAATAATTCTAGTATTAAAGTCAACTGGAATGAGGAGTTTGAAGACTTTTTTCATTTATATTTATGTAATCGTACGAGGAACAATTATTTCAAAGTCCTTTACCAAGATTGCAGAAGGTTTTTTTATTTTATTTTCCATCTTTACTTTGCCTTGATGCTCCAAGCTGCTCTGGTTTGCGTATTTAGGAAAAGCAAGCGAGTGTTTCAGAGCCTACGCCTAGATTTTGTGTGTATGGATACGAACGTATGTAGTATGTACGTACGTACATACATACATCACGTCTTGAGATGAGAGACTTAATGGGAATCGATGATGTGACGGGAGATGAATGTGGTGTATTTTTGATGGTGATGCCCTGTAATGTCATGGCAAGACGGAGAAGGAGGGAGAATGAGGCAGCGACTTACGCTGGGGATCTTCGTCTCCTCCTTAATGCTTATTTCCCTTTTTTCTCCAGATTCTGGAGGATATTAGATGTGATTACGTGAGGGAGGAAATGATATGCAAGGAGGGAATCATCATCATATTCATCGTCGTCGTCGGAGTCTTCGTCTTGGGCTTCGTCCTCTGCATCTCATGTTCAAGTAAAAGTACAGTACAGTACAGCAGACGCTCTACTGATACACAAGCTATGGAAAGAGAGAGAGAGGGAGAGACAGCAGGACAGTTTCAGAATTTCATATCGTCTTATATTACGTTATATGCTAAAGCAGTGGGAGAGAAGGAAATATTATTTCTAACGAAGCCCCTACTTCTTCTTTTTATTTTCTGTCTTCTTCTTCTTCCATACAAGACATAGATATTCTTCCGAGACTCCCAAAATTCTGCAGAGAGGGAGAGAGAGAGAGCCAGTGCTAAAGCCAGCATTAGACTTTCAGTTTGTATTGAGCGAGCAAATGGGACGGAGGAGGAAGTGAAAAAACGTTACCTAAAAAATACAGACACAAGACCACGACCACAAGCAACGTGTAGAAAATTCTGTCAGCTCAATAGACCCTACTTATGGTGAACACCCGGTTACTCTTTTTTTTGTACTTTTACCTTGGGACCGGGTCGATTTTTTTCCAAATCTGTGGATTTTTGAAATTTTCAAAATCAGTGAAAAATCCGTTAATCAAAGATAATCGCCAATGTATATAATGATTTTAAAATTTGAACAGGCAGCTTGAAAAAAAATTCAGTGGTCAAAAATTCAATAAGGTTGAATTTTACTGTACAAAAAAAGAAAGGGGCGATATGCCGTAGCAAAAGGAGGAAGGTCTAATGCCAAACTTGAGGCCAGGCCCAGAAGCAGAACCAGAACGAAAACCAGAGTCATAGTCAATGTGAAAATAGGAGCTAAAGCCAAAGCTATGTAAAGGAGGATGGATAGGGAAAGCCAAAGTGAAAGTAAAGTAAAATAAAGTATGTACAAGGGGAAAGAAAGGATGGAGGAGCGAGAAAAATTTCCACTAATATTTGCTAGAAACGAGCATATTTTTCTTATCCGCGATAGAAATGATATCCTGTCCTGATGTAGATTTATAAATAGGCCAAGCCATGCCATTCCATTCCATTCCATATTATACTACGTACTACATACATGCATGCACACAGCATACCATGGTGCATAGTGGAAAAAAGAGGCAGAAAAAGCAAGCGGCAAGCATCTTGCCTAGTCTGTTTTGGCCTGCCCTTCGCTCGCGCTCACATTTTTACATTCACACAGCACAACACCAGAGGAGAGAGAAGAGAGGAGTAGAGTGGAGAAAACTGAAAATGTTTTGCATATGCTAAGTTCACAAGCTGAAGCTGAAGCAAGCTCACAATTGCTCTCTTTTTTTATCTAGCTCTAGCTCTCTCTCCTTTTCACTCTCTCTCGCTCTTTTCTTCCTTAAATCCGAATCCATCGAGCAAGAACGAGAGGAATATGAAATATACGAGGAGTGAAGAACTGTATATAAGAAATGCATATGCATCATCATCATCCAGTCTTTTCATTTTTCGCATTTTTTTATTCCCTCTCCCTTTCTTCTTGTTCATTTCTTTCTTGCAAAGTCCTTTTTCTCCACGCTGACTTGGAATGAAGTTTCTCTTGTTGTTTTTGTTATTCTTGTTGGTGACTGTTTTTTCCGCTCTCTCCGCTTCTCCGCCTCTTCAGAGCTCTCTTTCTCCCTCCGTCTTGGCTCTCTCTTCTCTCGTCCAATTGTTTTGCATATATCATATCATATCATATATTGTAACGTATAATATTTCTGGACGATCTCTGGAATATTTATCTGCATGTGAAATATTGTATACTTATATATATTACACATACACATAGAATACATACTTGTGTGTATGTGTGCGTACGGCGTTTGCACTGATATATCATGGAGAAATGTATAATGTAAGTCAAAGAGTCATGGTGGAGCAATTTGGAAGTGTTCTCTGGAAAAAATATTCCAGCATTCATCCGCTCTTCTCTATTTTTTCTTTTTTCTTCACGACTCTTTTCTTCTTCGCCTTGTTCATATTTTTGCTCTTTCTCCATCCTTTGTCTTTGTCTTCTACGGCTACAACATTTTTTCTTGGGTTTTTTAACTTTTCTTCCTCTTTTTTGCCTTTTCTATTTATTCTCTCTCTCTCTATCTCTCTTTCCCTTCGTCTTTTCGCTCTATTCTAATGTCAGCGTAATTTGTAATTTTTGCATTCTTTATACAAATGATCCTCAGAAGATCGCTTTCCGGTTTAAATGAACATTATAGCTAATCCCAAGAATTTGTTTTATACCCCACCGCCACACACGTTCCGCCTAATGATGATCTATTCCGGACATGTTGACGTTTATGTGGACAAGCCGACCCAAAGTTCTCGGGCTTCTGATGGATTTTCCAAAAAGCTTAAGTCTAATTCTCTTTCCTCTACCTCTCTCTGTCTTTTTTGGCTTTTTCGTCTCTCTTTCGTTTGTCGGATTCTCCATTTCATGTCCATATTCCATATCTGCCTTGGATTATTCAAGTTAACTAAGCAAAACTAAACGATTTAACAAGAGGAAGAGACACCCAAGGCTACAGTTCGGAAAATTTCCAAAACTCAAAGAGATTTGGTTTTTATTTTGATATTGTCATAAACCCCTAAACCTTGGCATTCATAATACATGATACACCTTCCAGTGTACTTAATCATGTGTAATTACGTAGATACATATTTACGTATGTACTTGTGATATTGACTTTCAGTACTAAAATTCCATAATTTATCGTCGGGGGTTTTGAGGCTCTCCTTGGTTGATCATATCATAAATAAATTCTTGGAAACTCCTGGTTGTTTGTAACTATGTACATATGTATACTTTCTTGTTATACATATAAACTCAATGAGTTGGTTGGTGGGCTAAAAAATAAATTTGAATGCGATTCGGGCGCAACTATGTGTGGAAAAGTTTGACGGTAATGTGTAGTGGCTGTAGAAATGGATGTACGGCAAGAAATGTTGGACCATGGGGACCATGCCCACTCCCGACACTCCACACTCTACATGTATGAATTATATTCACTATGTGTGTGTGTGTGTCTAAAGTAATACACCCAGAGTTGGAAACCACACACACAAACTGATATCATACATAGCAGTCTGAGGATAGCAAAGGATAGGAAATGAAAGGCCAGTCCAGAGGAAGGAACAAATATATGGTACATTTAGACCAAAACTACGGTTAAAACCATAGCCCAAGAACATATGTACTGTATAGTTGGAAAAACCATGTAGATTAATGCATGGTGATAGACGATGCGATGAAGCTAAGGCTGGCAAAGCAAATTATACACCACACCACTCCAGACCTTCTCCGTGCCTACGCCACACATTCATACATATGTGCATACTTATACAGACATGAATCCGTGGATTGTGGATGCCAGTCCTCTTCGTAATCGTATTCGTATTCGCTTTCGTACACGGGCAAAGGCCGCAGTTACCAAAGTTGATGGGAGAAGCAGAAACCTCAAGCCGGAGGGAATTGTTTGTCGCAATTCGAAAAGGAAATTTTCATTGAGATGCCTCTGTAGAGCTTTTCGGCCAGGCATTGCATGCTTTGCTTTGCTTTTCTTTCCTTTGCTTGGCTTGATTTTCCTTCACTTTGGCTCGATGCACAGAAGTAGCAAAGACGAAAGAAAGAGAATTAAAGCCAAAAGGAAATGAAGGAAGAATGGAGATGAAGAAAATGAGTGCCAGAGCACCTGGAGTTTCTTCTTCCCTCCTACTCCTACTTTCAATCTCATTCTTATTCTTTGCCCCCTTCTCAGCCCTCCTCTTTTGCTCACACACTCACACTCACACACAACTTTAACGCCAATTCCATTGCTAGACCACCATTATGCTGCATTTTGAGTGGAAAGGTTCGAGTTGGAGCTGGAACTGGAACTAGAACTGGAACTGGAGCTAGAGTTGGAGCTAGAGTTGGAGTTGGCGGCGTTAGCTTTAGTTTAACGTTGGTCGTTTCACTTCTCCGTTTGACGACTCCAACGACATCGAAAATGAAAACGAAAACGACAACTACTAAAACTCAAAGCTCAAGAAGAAGAGGAAGAGAGAATAGGAGTGGTGGAAGACTGTGGAAGATTGGGAGAGATAAAAGGATCTTAATGCAAGTGAGCTGAGCATATGGCGGGAGGCATTTGGTTGTTGTAAAGCACAGAGAGAAAGTGGAGAGAGAGAGGGAGAGAGAGTAGGGAGAGATCAGCATGCAAGAGGTTATTCCTTGTCTTGGCCACAAAAATAAACAGGTTAGCATGAATACAAGAGTAGGATTTGGATGACTCGCTTGCCGAGGAGAAAAGTGGGAGAACGGGACCATGAGAACCATGGTATATGTACAATGTACAATGTACATAGCTCAGCATGCATACATACATGCATATCATTGCATAGAATATGTAGATTGTAGATACTAGGACATAATATATAATATACATAGGGAATAATACTAAACTCTAAAACGGAATAAGATTCGTGCACAAGTTGGGAAAGTTGGAAGACGAAGAGAGAGAGAGAAATAGAGAGAGAGAGATACTCAGCAGGTCTATAGACGTACATAATAATAATAATAGAAGTGATAATGGTATATCCAATATAATAATATAAAACAGGGACTTGAGCCCATTGCCAATGTACGTATTGCATTGCGAATGCCAAATCTTGGGCTATATCACTAGTCAAGTTATTTACTCCTTCTCAACTCCTTCCCATTCGTCCTCATTTCATTTTCATTCTTCATTCCCATTCTCATTCTCATTCGGCTGGGTTTGGTTTTGGGTTTAGGTTTTAGGTTTGGGTCGCTTTGGTCCGCCTTCACTTGGGGCTTAAGCTGGTGTGTGTGTATGTTTTATATTTATAGGTACGTACATGTCGTTGTATTTGTAGTTTGGCTTGGCGTTCTCCACTCTCACTTCCACTTTCTCCCCTGTTTCGTGCAAACTTTCTGCCATCTTTTCCATTTCGTTCCGTTTCCACGGTATGTGTGTATTTGTGTGTGTGTGTGTGTGTTTGAAAGTGAGTGTGTCTGTGTGTGTCATGACATGGAATGGAATGGAATAGAGAAAGTAGGGAAAGTGGAAAAGGGCATGAAATAGTATGAAATGGTGGCGTTGCCTTTTCTTTTTCCAGGCAGGAGAAAGCCGAATGTACAAGTACAATGGCGAATGTTCAAGTCCATTATTCAATTGTGCTCACATGCTTTCATGATATCAATCTAACACACAGGCGTACAGATACACACACACAAACACACACTCACACAGGATTTCAACTCTCTTCTTCTTCTTTTTCTTCTTTGCCTTGTATTGTACATATGGAGACTGTTGATGTGTAAATGTAGTCTCAAAAGCCTCATTTCCATTTCTGTGCATGTATGTAATGCTCAGCTCAAGGATTGATATTTCAACTGTAGCCCCACTCCAGACACAAAATACAAATCCAAAGGTCGATAATATCCGTGTGTGTGTGTGTGTGTGTGTGTGTGTGTACTTCGTGCGTGTATGTGTAAATATGTATGTAATGTGCACGTGTATGTGCGTTCCACCTTTCGTTTTTGTTTCCGTCTTGGCTTTACCTTACTTGCTTGTGGTTAAAAATGGATGAGTAGGTGGATGTTTCCTACCCCACAATTTGTATACAATGCTTTTTTCGTCTCCATCGAGACAATTGAGTATAATTCCATTTTTTCCATTCCATACACGCAACTCAATTTCAAATTCCTACAACATGAAGTCGTGCTGCTGTATGTATGTACAATGTACATGAAACAAAATCCACACATTAATTTTAAAACGGAACAATTAATAATTAATTCAGCTATATTTTATGGCCGGATCTCGTGCAACTTGACAATTTGTCCACAATGTAGACAAAAGAAAACATACATACATACATACATAAAATACAAACTAATTATTATGGTTTTATTATTATTGTGTGATTATGGTTAATTTGCACTTTAATTAGCACCCGGGGACTTGTAATGTAATGGGGTCTGGTGTCTAATTATATAACTAACAAGCTCATGCAGTTATCACCAAGTTAGACATTGCATGTGTGTTGTAATTAATTTTGGAGATTGATTTCTCTACAAATCGTTCAGTAAAATTTTGACGTGGTGAACCTCACCAAAAGGCACCCTTACTTATTTTATCTTGTTACCATTTTTTGGTAATAAAACAAGGTGGTATCCGGAAGTTGGCTAAAATTCAGGTCTTTTCTATTTAGGAATTCTAAATTCTAAATTTTAGGAAAACCCTTTTTAGGTACTCTTATAATGAATATTATTGTTAAGTATGATTTTAACTCAAATAAATGTAGATTTTTGGCGTGGGTTGCTTTAAGGGAAACTGCATAGCCTGACTTGTGAGCCCTGGTTGTATTTACACATATATTGGTTGAATGTGTATGGACAAACACGATATGAGTGGGTTGTAGGTTGGAAACAATTTGCAATGTGTACAGTACATGAGATGCTGAGGATAGGGAAGCTTAGCCGAAAAATTGGATATAGATAGATCCTTTGTACATATGGAAAGTGTATACACTTTCAGAGCACGATGGTGTACTGCAGAGGTGTAAATCTTTGTGGAGGATTCGATGCGTGACTCTCCTCTCCAGATTCCGATCGAGATAACAACACATGATTTTCATACACACACACATGCATGTATGTATACATACATAGGAGCCGACAAAACAACAACACTCAGGCTAAGCAAAGTCTTTCAGCCTTTCAGTCGGTCTGTCTGTCTGTCTGCCCACTGGCTCGGTCGGGTTTGCTGTGAGTCGCGTTTAGATCGCAAGTGAAAGTAAGAGAAAGCAGGGAAAGAGCAAATTATGTCTTGTTGCTCGTCTAGCTAGAGCTGGGGAAGTGAAGGGAAGAAGGAGCACATGAGTACACGAGTGGCGAGTGGGCATACATACATACATGTGTGTGTGGCCTAATGAAAATGAAATATCATTCTCATCGACATGGACAGTAATTGCATAAAAGCACGAAAGCCCTTCTCCTCTTAAGCAAAGACGGTAGACGACGAAGGCTGAATGAACAAAGAGAGCTTTTTACTGTTTACCTCCACTCTCTTGTGTCTTTTCCTTCTTTTCGTGCTCTCGTCGGGTTTCCCTCCTTGTTTCTCCCCGTCTGTACATTGTACATTGTACATACATAAAACACACAAGACGTGTACCTACTGTACAATGCCCTGCCACAAAATACGGTACAATACAACGTCTTGCCATGCAATGCCGTAATAAACAGGACAAAACAGCCGGGGTACTTACATACTACACTTTGTTGGCAAAACGGGAAGAAAAGGGCAAAAAATCACAATTTATCCCCTCACTCTGAATTATTCACCTAATTTCATCCCTTCACTTTCACTTATGATGGAAACGCTTTTGTAGGCACTCCGTGATGGCTATACGATTATCCTCAACTTTTGCATTTTGTCAAGAGCCTTTGATTTCCAAAGCATTTCCATTGAAACTCCTTTGCTCAATTTCCTTTAACAATTTTGTTATCTTTTAGCTATCAAACTAGATTTCATACGAGTTTTAAAAGATTTTTCAGTTTTTACAAAAAATAATATCAGCCTGTGGAAAATTGTAAAAAACCCGTTTAAAAGAGTTTACTCATAACTAGTGACAACCTAAATAACAGATGACAATACATATAAAGTGAGGAAGGTTTTTCTTGCCTTCCACACTATTGACGAAATCCTTGGGTCGTTACTTATCGTTGAGTTCACTTGAGTAGATTCAATTGAAGGTATGAATTAAAGAGTTTTGAAAAGGTAGCCAAAGAGGAAGAACAGGAGAACAAGCTCAGTACTGAGTATTGAGTACTGGGAAAATTGTTTATTCAGAGCAAAGGAGAGGAAGATAAGGTGGATGCTGCTGCTGCTGCTTCTGCTTCTGATGATGGAAAAGACAAGAAGGGAAAAGTCGTCGAGAATGGAAGGTATTAGCGGGATAAGTAAGTAGTAATAGTGAGAGCGGGGCTGGGAGGATGGAACTGAGGATGGAGATGGAAAATAAAGAGAAATGGCGTGAGACGTACTTCACGGGTGACTCAAGTGTCTTGGATGAAACTCATCGTTAGCAAAAGAGATACACACGCGTGTGTGTATGTGTGTATGTATATACCACATATACATAAAACATACACGGTGCAGAGCCCCGAGTCAGCCTTCAAGAAAGGTGTACTCTTTGAAGTATTTTACTCCATTCTCATTCTTCTACTTCTTCGTCATCCTTTTGTTCTCTTCTTCGATTCTCCCAGTTTTCACTAACAACTCGCTCTTTTCTTTCTTTCTCTTCTTACATACATACATATACATACACACACGCATTGAAAATATAGGCCTCGTCTTTATCTCTTTACTATACAGTGTACAGTGTACAGCCTTCTGTTACAAGTGTATGCATAACTCTAAGTACGTCTCTCATCTCTCTCCCTCCCTTCATTTTACATATATGTAGATCGACACGAGTTAGTTTTGAGTTTTGAGTTGCTCGTTGTGAGTTGTGAGCCTTAACTAGTGATGACTGAAAGCCTTCATCTGGTTAAATTTCTTTGGTAAATATTTGACAGAACCGCTCACTCAATTTCCATATGCCAAATTTCCAGGAGTTGGTTCTGGAACAGGAACAAGAGCTGGAGCTGACTGCTAGTAGAAGGAAAGGAAAGGAGAGTATAAGAGAAAGAGAGTAAGGAAATTTCACGAGTAAGAATTGAAGAGCTCGGCTAGATGTGTGTCGACGGTACGGTACGGTACACGGAATGAGGCAGCCGGAGACGGATAGAGACCGATAGATACAGAGAAGGCGAAAGACAAAGAGAAAGAAGGAGAGATTCTACTGTATACATGCATAAGCGTACCTTTTATTGCACGATATGACATTGTATCATACCTGCACCGACACACATGAATGTATACATATGCGATACATACATATGCGCATCACTTCCCCATGCTCCTTTCTCTTTATCTCGTCCCATGAAGAGTGGCATGGATGGGGAGCAACGTTCTCAAGTCGGCCTCTTTTCCTTGAGATTGTAGATACACTGAACATTGTACATTTTACATATATCTGTACATAGATTTCATGTAGATGTAGATGGCCCACAGGTTTCGAGGCTTCGATAAAAAGGGAGAAGACATACATAGATTTGTATGCATGTAGTGATATGTGCATACTTTAGGAGGATATGATGACAAGGACCAAATACCAATGTCAAATATCAAGGCAGAAGGATGATCTACAGTGAGCGTCTCTCCAACTCAAAGTTTTCATTCGACATCCACATATTTCAGATTATAGCTTAAGAAACGGTGAATCGTTTATATGCTCTGTATGGGAAAACGAAAGATTTAAAGAGACGCAGAGAGACAGAGAGAAAGACGGAACGGTAGAAAGAAAGAAGTAAACGGACAAAAGTTTTACCAGGACAGAGAGAGGGAGAGACAGAGAGGAAAATCGGATCGTGAAAAAGGAGAACAGAAGGGCGAAGAATGAAAGGGAAAATGTAAGATGTAAGGAAAAGGAAAGAAAGAAGAAGAAGAAGAAGGAAAAGAAAAAGCACAAGTTGAAGAGTAAAAGTGGAGCTGCAACTAGAACTAGAAATCAGCACATGTATATCTGTACTCATAAAATCGATTCTCGTTCCAGTCGGTCGACTGTGTCGTGAGATTTGGATTGGATGAGATGGCATGGCACGATGGCCTCGCATAGCATAGCATATAGCAAAACATAGTATAGTGTATAGTACACTGTGTATAATGTATAGTATACATAACGATAGCGTGGCATACCAAAATATAAAAGAATAGAATATATAGCTTTGCTTAGAATCCTTTTCTCTGCTCTGTTACATACTACACATACACTACACAACTGTAGTGTATGCCATCACATCAACATGGAATCAGGGTATGACTTGGCTCCCTTTGCTTTGCTTTCCTATTTATGTATGTGTGTATGTATGGGATGGCGACGACACACAAGGACGGCGTCTGCCGTAAAATGCTGTACACCAAAAAAAATCGACTACAATACTATGAAATGAATTCATGAGTATGCCTGTAACATGGCAGAAAGTACAAATGCTGGATATCTATTATTAAGGTACATACATGTACATATGTATGTATGTATGCAGTTATACATAAAGTGGAGGGTGCACCGATATCCAAATTTCGTGCACAATCTCCACAGAAAAGGAGGTTTTTTCATTGTACCTACGGCTTTTTGGATTTTTTGCCTCTCCTCTTGTGAGTTCACGAGTCCCTCAAACGTTAAAATCTAACCCGGATGACTCGGCAACTGGAGCTGGAATCCAAATCCTCATCAAAACCCACACATACACATACACGCATATACATACACAAAATACATGGAACCAAACACGGCATGTTATTATACTGTAAAAATAGCGTATGGACCGTAGTGTGGGTAGACGGTTTTGAGGGTATTTGTATTTATACAGTGTACAGTGTACGGACAGTATAGAGTAATGAAGATAATAATAATAATAATATCGACTCGCAATCTATTTCAATGATACTTGGTTCGTTCGTACACGCGGACTTTGCTTTGATAACATGGTAAACATGGACAACTACATAGCAAGGGAAAGGAAAGCCAACCAACCCCTCTCATTATCTCCCGCTTCTTTTATTCATCCATCAAACGATATAGAGACTGCATCTAATTTTGCAGCTAGTCGCTTTCTCTCTATTTGTCTCTCTCTCTGTGTCTCTTCTCACATTCGACCATGGGATCCGGGATCCAGCATTAAAAACGTGAGTCCTCCGACGTCCGTTTTATTGTGCTGATTCGATTTGGTCCAAAGTTTGTCTATTTTGCCCATTTCTATTCCGAGTCGTGTCCCTATTTGCGTTATTAGTCGACCATAGAAAAATAGTTGGCTCTCGGCTTCCTTTGCTTTGCTTTGTCGTGGAAGAGGATTCTATGGATTGACCTATGCTATTCAATGCTCGTCTACTCGGCTATTCCATGGTACAGCAGGGTCTAGTCTGCTCTGGTATGACATGACAAGGTAAGTCCGAGTCTAATGAGGAAACTTTCTACATTGAGCAGTCTCCATGACGTTTTTTGTTCCCCGATTGATTTTCAATGTTCAACTTTGGCAGAGGCTTCTTCCTTTTTCATTGGACATCTGGATGTGGATGTGGATCTGGTTTTCTGGTTCTGGACTTGGAGCCTGCATCCAAAAGTTGAACGTGGACGCATACATACATACTTGGTTGGAGCCCTACATACATACATAGTTGGACAGTTGCACATGGACATTTAAATCAAATTTATCTTTTATGGTTATGGTCTCGACTCGAATCAGCTCAGCTCAGCTCAACTCCCCTTTGCTCTGCTTTGCCTTGCTTTGCTTTGCTTTGGTCTGCAGTCCACTGTCCGCTCAAAGGCGATCCATTCAAATGTGTTTTTCCAAGGAAAAGGCGAGTAAAAGCGGAGGAAAACAAGAGCAAATCCAGGATCAGGATTTGAATCAATCGAATAGGGATCGTACATACATACATGTAATATGTGTAGGGAATGGACATAACGCGGACATAACTTGAGTGACTGTGTGATCGGATTGATGATGAGAACAAGAAGATTTTAATGAGCCCGCGAGTACTTTGAAGGATTTGGAGATTGGCTGGATAGATAGACAGACATGTATTTATGTATAGATACAAGTATTACACAAGTAATATAGAAAGTACCAGCCAATGAAAATACTAGACCAGAAACCAGAAGAGTGAGAAAAGGAAAAGGATAGTAAAGCAGAAGACGAAAAGTGCTGATTATTTATTTGCATTGGCCCGATTCGAATCTGGATCCAGATCCGAATCCGAATCGACTGTGACTTGTTTTGGTTTGAAGAGCATGTAGAAGTTTGACATAAAGTTGACTCGTACATATATTTTCAGAGAAAAAGCGAGAGTCAGACTCGCTGAGGTTATTTTGATTTAATCCGGCCGTTCATACGATTAAGATTCGTTTGGTGGATGTATTCGTTTGTGGATATGGATGTTCATGTATTACGTACAATAGATAGATGTATGTATGCATACATGTGGACATGGGAAATTGTCAAAACGTTTTGGGGCTTGGTCGTCTCTGTCTCTATTTCGATGAGATAGTTAGCTGACTCTTCTCTGCTCTGCCTCTCATTCTACAGAGGAAAATGGCAAGTCGGGATTGATTGAACAACACACAAATGCACAAATGTGGCCTGTTCAGTGTATTCAGTGGAGACTTTGTGGATCTGAATCTGAATCTGAACCCGAATCCCGATCCAAATTTGAATCTGGATTTAGATTTGAATGCCAAAGTGGGAGCGCGTACAAATACGAATACGAATACGAATACCGATACGAATTCGAATGCGAACGTGAATGTGATTTTACCGACAACGACAGCTTCAACGTCGACAGACAGTGGGGAAGAAAAGAGAAGAGCTTCGAGTCACGGGCTAAAATGCCTTTGAAGTGGATCGAACCACTAACTCCACATGTACAGTACATACCGTACATAGAGTCGCTTTCATATACATTATACATAGATTTTAACCAGAGTATAGATACATTTATTGAAACCCTTTCGCATTTTCACATTCATTTCTATTTACATGTATATGTATTGAACCTGTGTCTGAATTCGTCGTCTTGTGGATTCGACGACAATACATATATACACACACACACAAAGAGAAAGAGGAGGCGGGAGAGGCAAGTTGAAGTAGTAAAGCTCTTTTGTACAAACTATATAATTAATAGCCGCTCATCCACAACAATGACAATAAACACGGTGTAAAAGTCCATGAGCCACTTTCTTGGTTGGGGTTGTCTTGCTATCCTTCTACTTTCTCTCTCTCTCTCTCTCACTACTTCCCCCCACTTCTTCTTCTTCTTTGTAGGTCGTGTTCGATGCTCGATGCTTTCTCTCTCTCTCTCTCTTTCTCCTTCTCGCTCACAAGCCCAAGACGAAGCCGAGGACAAGGACGAATCGAGATTTCAGTCTGAGACTTTCTACACTTTCTCTTTCCTCTTCGTCTTTGGTACACAACTCAAAATACATGGTATAATACAATACAATGCAATACTCCGTGCATTGCAATGCAATATAATACAATACAATAATAAAATACAATATAGCATATAACAAAGTGTATGCTCGCTGTATATATATATACATATATATACATGATGAAACAACAAAAGACCGGAAGGGAAAGATAGAGAAATAGAAGACGGGAGGAGAAGAGCAAGAGCAAGAGCTAGAGCCAGAACTACATGGGGAAGAAGACGAAAAGGAACAGCAAAAAAATTTGCCAGGATTTTTTCTACTTATTCTCTCTGTAACCACTTTGGGTGAGAAGGAGAAAGCTTTAAAACAGAATGGGCTCAAAGGGAATAGAAGTGAGCGGAGAAAGCAGGAGACGTAGTAGTAGTAGTAGTAGCAGTGTAGCAGGGTAGAGCAGAGCAGAGCTGAGCAGAATGAAAGAGAACAGCCATCCCGCCAACGACTCAACTCTTTCTCTGTTTCTCTTTTTATTTATATAAATGTATGTACGATACATACAGCATGCAGAGTTTTCTTTTTCTCCAGTCTTGTTCGCCATGTATGTTCTCTCTCTCTCTCTTTCTCTTTTTTCATACACATAAAAGTCACTCTTTCACAAAATAGTTATTTCAATTTCCTAAAAGAACCCAAAGAGAGGAGAGAAAGGAAGAGGACTAGGAGAAAAATAATAATACAAAAGGCTCACAAAGACACATCATCCAAGCTTGTGTAGTCCTAGTCATGTAACTACTACATATGTACATACTGTATATGCACATGCCTACATCCTACATATACATTCTTTATATTATGTACAAGTTCCTTAGGATTGAATATGGAGCAAAGTTTTACTTGGACAACAAAAGGGATAAGTACGGGTGGTCCTATATATGTAAAATATATGTATGTATGTAAATCCATAAAAATATACGCATATGTACATACATACAATGCCTTTGGATGCATGTATATAATAGAAAAATATTAATATTAATATTATCTCACCGCATTAACTCGCTCCCTTCTCAACCGATTTAATTTGCTCTCTTCAACTTCCTCATGACCTCCTGTAAGTATCCATGTGTATGTAAAATGAATATACAAAACAAAATACATACAGTGTAGCGGGGTGTGTAATGTTTTGTATCGTATTGTATTGCATTGTATTGTAAAGCCGTGTGCATGCAGAACACTCCAATTTTCCTTTAAATAATATTATTATTCTACGCCATCTCTTATCTTTATCACTAATCTAAAGGTCTGCCGTCCCATCTCCACAAGATACAATACAATCCCAGCTCCATGCTTGCTTGCTTTCTTGCTTGGATGCATGCATGGCATGCTTTCTCCTATCTCGATCATGGCATGCTTTCTCCTATCTCGATTATTGTTATTATCATCATATTTTTCTCTAGTCGTCGTTCTCCTTTTCTTTATATCATCATAGAATGTAAAAGTCCAAATCTAGCCACTAATCTAAGTGTAAGTCTAATTTCCAAAAGACTAGACCTAAACATATCTGTAGTAGCGTGGTAGTGGTACGTAAGGCTACAGCAAAAGCCACAGCCAGCGCGAGTAAAAAGAGTGGCGTTCCTCCTATTAAGCTATTAACATGGAGTAAAGGGGAAAGAACGGGGGAAGCCAGAGGAGGTATGAAAAAGAGCAAAGAGAAATATAGGAATTTAATAACATTTTTCTAATTTTTCCCATCCTTTAAAAGTTTGGCTATTTTTTGTGGGCATCCTCTTCTTCCTTTTATCTACCAGCAGTATATGCTTTTACTTTTACCCCTGCTTTCTTCTCCATTGCTCCCTTTTACTCTTTTAGCCTCACTCTTGCTTGCCGTCGGACTTGGAGGACTTGGCCTTTTAGACCGTTTGATATTTGTAACAATTATGAGGTACATACACACACATACACATATATACAAAGCTACTGGGGTTACTTTCCCATTCTTATTGTATTTTGGCCCTCCTTTCCAACTTTCTCTTTATACAGTGGGTTCTTGGTGGTGCTTGGACTGCTTCGTAGTTTCTTTGGTTTCATCCGCCTCCTATTTTCCCCGAATTTCTCTCGCATGCTGATGTACTAGACTCGAAATCATAGTGGTGGTGCACGCACTTTCCCCTTTAAGGTTTCCTTCTATTTTCCCGCGAATGTATATAGTATGTATGTATGTGGAGAAATCTTTTCTTTTTTCTTTTCCCCTTGTTCTTTTTCTCAACTCCATTCTATAAAAGAAAGAGAAAAGTAGAGGAGGGAGAGAGGGGAAAAGAAAGAGGAAGGGAAGGATCAAGTCTTAGTTAAGAGAAGATGGAAACGAAGAAACTCTCTCTCTCTCTCTCTTTCCTCTTGTTTTTTCTTCTTCATCTTCAAGTAAAGACCAAAGGATAGATTTATGCTTTTGGAGTTGCCCATCTGCGGTTGAGTTCGTAAATTTCCTCTATGTACAGTAAGCACGGCATTTTGGAGTACGTTCGTCCGTCATGTTCATGTTCACAGAGTATTCAAGTTAAGATTGTGGTTTTCTTGGGTATACTACACACATACATACACACATATATAGACCATACCATACCATACCATACCATGACATAACATACAACTCATGTTCCCATGCATACGTTGACATGAACAGAGTTAAAAGAACACTTACACACACTGTTGGTTCTCCCCTATTCGTGGACTTTCACTCCCCGTTTTATATGAATGTACGTATATAAATGTTGCCTTGTGGAGGCTGGAGACGCATGCATGCATAGGGATTTTGGATTTCCAACCATGGTTGAAATGTTGATGTTGATGTTAAAATTGGACCGTAAGTGTAGACTCAGGATGGAAATGGCAACCGAGATGAAGAAACCAAGGAATAAACCACTTTGAAGATTTCTCTCCCAGAAAAAAACACATTTTTACACAGGAAACGATGCTGAAAGTAACCAGAAAAGGAAACTGTGGAATAAAGTGTACAAAATAGCAAGAAAATAATAAAAAATGGTAAACTTAAATACACCAAAAAAGGAGAATTGGAAGATTATCGTGGTAATAAGCTGACGCCATCCGTCACATTTTACGTTTTTAATAAAAAACTACCCAATGATACTTTTTAAGGGATGAAAATTTGATGTGGTTTCTATGGAGAAAGACAGCAAGGGCTTGACTGTCACTATATTATTCCTTGTACAAAAGTAAAGGAAGGCAAGTGAAACTAGATAGAATTGATGAAGATTTTTAGCAGTGGTTTAAATTACACTCAATTTGTTGAGTCGAGGTCAGAGAGGTAGTAAAAGTGGGAACGGTTGACATGGACCAGGAAGTACAGGAGTAAGTCCCAAACCAAGTAAAACTAGAAGAGAACCAAGACTGAAAAATCCCCGCATCTCGACAAACTCGGAATACTGACGAGTCATCCTGGTGATTCTCGTCCTTTCTCCCCCTGTCTCTTAAAAACATTACACGTAAATACTCGGCTACTAACTAGTTAGCACTCAGGATGCATCTAATTCTAAATAGTTGCACAATACCAACTACTATACTAGAATATCTACACTCGTAAGCCAAAAAACACAATTTGGTTTCCCATGTTGCAGTTCTTCCTTAATGTTGTACCGTACACTCCCATTTTTTCCAAAGCCACACACATATGTATGTCTCTTATGTATGCAGGTTGCAGGTACATTGGGCTACGTGTTTTTATGCACGCCGGCGATCCACAGTCAAGAGAAATGAGAATCTTCATCAAGTTGAAAGAAATGATGTACACTGTTGCATATGCACACATACATACATACATACACTCTCTAAAGGAAGAGGAGGAATGTTCGTAGAAGGAAGGCCTTAGTTAACCATACTTATATAGATACATGTATAATGGATACAGTAGATGTCCATGTACATACGTACACTCAAGTTTCTTCGCTGTGTGCTGTTGTTGTTGTGTTCTCTTTGGTGGTATTCCACAGATTAAAGTTGATTGTGTGTGTCCGCAAATGTTTGCCTGTTTGGTGGGTTTTTGGGGTCCGCGTAAATAACAAAAAGGGGAGCTGTTGCAAAAAGGATACATACACACATTGTAGAAGAAGGTACAGTAAAACACCAAAGAGCATTGTAGTAGGAGAAGCGCTATTTGTACCGTATGCATTTATGCATGGATTTGGATTCCTTGTATCTTCATATGTACAATGTATATACATGGATACATCCAACATTTTCGTCGTCCATATGGCTTGCAAGCAACTTTCTCGGGTTCTCCCTGACATTATGTGTTGTATTTATTTGGGCCGGAGATATGTACCGAGAGAAAAACAGTAGAGTGAGGTGAAGTGGCTTGGTCTTCTCTTCAATTCTCCTCTTGTCTTGTCTTTTCGTTCCTTGCCTTGCCTTTCCTTGCCTTGTCTAGCATGGTTTGGTTTGGTCTGGTTTGGCTTGGTTTGATATACAGGGTACAGCCTGTACATCGTATTGATATAAAGCGAAAGGCGAGTGAGTGAAGGGTTTTCCTTCTACTGTTCCTTTGCCTGCCTTTTTCTAGCTGCCTCCGCCTTTTCCCGTTGGTCCGTATGTATACATATTTGTGTATGAGTACAATGCACAACACACAGCAGACCTCCAGTTTTAGCACAATGTACATACATACATATACGTACATGGATTCAAAAGCAAAAGCAAGTATGAGAAATATGTGTGTGAATGTGAATGTGTGTGTGTGTATGTGTGTGTGTGTGTGCGAGTTGGTGTATGTGTAGGAATTCAAAAGAGGTTTTCGTGATGAATATAAGTGTGTTTTCTTTGATGCCTGCGAGCGGATGGAGTAGACGAGGAGAGAAAGGCAAAGAGAAGGAAGAAGATGGGCAGAATCTATATTTTAAAAGGAGAAAGAGAGGATGCTCATGAAATATGGAATGGAATGGCAACTTTGTTTTCTTGCTCGCCTCTCTTCTGCTTCTTCTTCTTCTTGCCTCCTGTATGTAGTAAGTATTGCTCTACTCCTGCTCCGGCTCCTTCTGCCACTTCTTGTGCTCTTCCTTACTTGCATATCTCAAGATAGATACATATGGTGTGTACTATACATAGATGCATACTCTGGTGTGGTATAGGATAGATGGATGGTTGGATGTACTAGTTGTTCCTTTTAAGACGGCTCCCTGAGAAAAAGTAGAGAAAGCTTGTAGTCATCCACCATCCACCCAGAACCAGAGCTAGAACCAGAAAGAGGGAACGAGAGCAAGAAGACGAAGAAGAATAAAGAGAAAGAGCACCAGCAGCAGAATTAGCCAACTGCCTGCTTTTCCCTCCTTTCCTCCGCTTTCACTCACTACATCACAAGAACAAGCCGTTGTACCGTACCGTACCCTACTCTACTCCACAGTACTGTACTCTACAGTTCAAGTTGAAACAGCAGTGTGTATAAATAGAAGAGAGATCTACATAACTATATAGCCATCCTCTTTCCTACCACCAGTTTCACTTGTATTCTACATTGCTGCTTTCTACAAAGCAAGCAGCAGCAGACAGACAAGCAGGGGTAAAACACAGAGGAAAGGAAAAGTAAGGCAGGCCTTTGGAAGAAGAAGAAGCCAAGAAGAACCTTGAGAAATCGAAAGAAGGCAAAGGAAGAAGAAGAAGACGAAGAAGAAGGAGGTGGAAGATCTTTTTGAAATTCAGCCACAGTTTCCTCCTAATTGATGTTTTATGCGTTTGGTAAAAGTTCTTTAAAGGAAAACTGAAGCTTCTTCTTCTTCTTTTACTCTCCAAAGTCTTCTTCTGCTTCTTTTTTCTTCATTCCTTTAGTCGTGTCTTCTTCTTCTTCTTCTGCGTCTACTCGTCTGTGTACATTCAGCACACATACATAAGTAAGTATGTAGTTCATAGGGCTGAGCTATGGTTACAGTAAATATATCGTGTATGTACATTGTACACATAGTGGACGAGAATTCTGCTCATGGAGTGACTACATATTTTTGTTTTTATATAACTACGTGCAAATACGGAATAACTATGCTGGTCTATTTGATAATGTAATGTGGCATGGTATGCATGTAGATGTACATAGATGATATGGTGGGCCTAGGGTATGGCTAAGATATGGGCATGGGATAGATAGATAGAGAGAATAACAGATAGATAGAAGATAGAGGGACCAAGACCAAGCCGAGTGAAAAGTATTGGAACATCCCGAGAGTCCCGTTCCTTCATCCTTATCCTCATCCTACTCCTTTTGGTTTGGTTTTTTTTCTCGCTCATTCTCACTCTGTTTCCCCGTTGCTCTTCCCAAAGATTCCTACATAGATAGTTCAAGTATGTATGTACAATGTACAATGTACAACTCTGACTCCAACTTTGAGACTGTATATACTGTATACATATAAATGTATAGACATGTATCCTCTTCATCTTGATGTTCTCTCTCCTCTCCTTCTTGTTCAATTCGTATTCGTATTCGCTTTGGCATTCCTATTCACATTCGGATTTGGAGTCGTTCGTATTCGAATTCGAAGTTGAATTTTCGACTTGGACTTGGAACAACACACGAATGCCAACCGTGAAGAAAATGAATGGAGAAACTCCAAATGTCATTCAAGTCTCACGAGAATATCACTTTTCTCTTTCTCATTTCTCCTACTCTTCTTCTACTTCTTCTCGAGTCGGCTGTTAGTCGTTCGTTGCCTTGGCAGTAGTAGTAGTACATACCGTGTAGTGCACAATACCAGATGATACGATCCGATACGGTACGATATGATACTATGTATGTATACGACATCCCTGTTCAATGTTCAACTCAACTAAACTAAACCCGGGTTCATGACTTGTCTTCCATGTTCCCCGTCTTCTACGTACGGTATACACACAGCACGTAGCAGAAATAGTAATATTTGGAGCATTAGCAAGACAAGTAGTTACTTTCTCGGGTAATAGGAATATTGAAAGCTCGATCCAAAACCGGTTCTGCTCTTGGTTTCTCTACTGTCTCTGTCTCTGTCTCTGCTCCTCCATCTGAATCAAGAGACCCAGACATATACATACACCAAGATCTAGATTTGAAGAGGCAAAGGAGCAACCGCACCACAACCTTGATACGTATGTGTAAGTGTAATGTGTGTGTGTGTGTCTGTATACACATAAACATGGTTGAAAGATCCCTGCTAAGTAGCATTTGATGTCTTGGATGAAACGAAACGAAAGGGAGGAACAAGATATGTAAGAGGACGGGAGCTGGAGCTGAAACTTCAACTTCAACTCAAATTCAACTCTCACATTACGTTACGTTAGAGCTTCATCTTGTCCCTAAATGTACTTGCCCCGGCCCCGCTCTTCTTCCACTTTTTCTTTTTTGTGGTAAAGAAAGGGAAGAGCAAAAGTAAAAGTGAAAGTGATACGATACGATACGATACGATACGATATCATGGCCTGGCATTTTACAAGGAGGTTCGAGTTATTTTAATAGAAACATTGAGTCTGTCTTGCGAGTCCATAGATCAACCTTCAACGCCTCAAGTAGTAAGTATACAGTATACAGTATGAGGCTCGTATGGAAACGGAGGAACAAGAGTATTTAGGACGGCAGGAGCCCAGGAAAGAGTACGGAGTAATAGGAGAGAGAGAGAGAGAGAGAAAAGTGAATAGCACAAACTAAAGAAAGGAGAGATCGGCCTCGGCCAGAAAAGGGAAGGGAAGGAGGGAGAGGAAGTAGGGCGAAAGAGGAGAGCTCAACTATGAAATGATATCTAAAACCCGCATGTCAATGGCTAACTACCAAAACTACCAACTGGAGACACCTAATAGCTTCCGGAACTCATTTTGATCTTGAGGGGGGAAGACACACACACATACACACACACACACTTATACGCATCTACCATCCTCGCCTGAGGAGACAAGGAGCGAGGAATCGAACTCAAAAAAAAAAGAAAGAGAGGAAGAGTCAGGCAGGAAAAAAGGGAAAGCAATATAAAATGGAAAAGAGTCCGACAAGGGTTCTTAGCACAATACATATGTATGTATCTATGTATGTATGTATGCCCAAGTAGAAACTTTATGACGGGCCACTTTGAACTGCATAAAGATAACTAGTGATGGCCTCCTTTTCCAGCACGTCCACTCGGCCCAACGTTAACGGGTTTTAAGCTAATATTTTTCAAACATTTTTTTCGGAAATATTTTAAGCTGTTGTTTTGTAAGGTGTTCATTGTTTAACAACGGATTCAACCTCCTTAATGTCAGGAGTTTCCACATTTTGATTCTATCGGCTACGCCATCATAAACCGGACATTGGCCGTCATGGCCTTCGAATTGGGATAGACATAAATGTGTACATAAACATTGCTGTGAGTGTGATAAAGAGTGTCGGTGTAAGTAAAGTAAAGCCAGAGATGCAGAAAAAAGTGAGAATTCAATACACACTATTTTGTTCAAAAGATAGAGTAGGAGTAAAAGGATAGAGAAATAAGGACAACACGGAGTCGGATAAAGGGGAAAGTGACAAGGACGAGGACCAAAATGCGAAGAAGCTAAAGAGGGAAAAGAAGCGGCAAGTAACATTCCTCCGACCATATTTCCCCTTCATAAATGAATTTTACCCAGTCTCGAACATCTTGACGCTCCATCTCCCCCTTCAAATGTTTCCTCATAAAAATTTTATTGCACCTTTAGAAATTACGCTCAGGCACAAATAGAATGGATAGAAAGAAGACGAGGATGGAGCCATATAATATAGACCTTAATGTGGTATTATATATTATATTATATATGTAGTCTAATTCTATACAACATATATTATTGTATCTAATGTAATTTGGATATACTCAACTACATACATGCATACATAAGTGAATACACACACCCAGATATTTATTGTACGAATTAAATAGACATAACTAATAGGTATATTATATACATACATACATACATATAAAGACCGAGTCATTTGGTACAATCAACCTCTCATATATTTCGTATCATATCATATTATCTCGTATCACATCCCATCACATTACTTTACATCATATTATATTATATTATTACATCATCCAGCCCATAAAGTCATTAGGACTAGTAAATTAGGAAAAATGAGGAGCTTTCCTATTCCTACAATCCAACCAGCAGATAAAGCTCCATCGGTTTTTCTATTCTATTCAAAGTATTGCCATTATAAAATAAAATAAACCATGTTAACCTCTATAGTTATTGAAAAGGTTATGTAATAATATATATTAAAATTTTTCGAAAAAAAACAACTGCACTAATTGAATTTTGTCAATTTTGAAACAAAACAGCTAAAGTTTGTTTGAAGAAAATTTGTTTGGGAAAGGTAAGTTGTTGTATTGAGCAGAATGGGATGAGAAAAAAAGATTTGACCTCGTGACATTTGTTTGTTTACGTATTCCTGTATGGAAGCATAACTCGTGCTACATTTTGTAGCTGTTTATTCTTTATGTATGTATGTATGTACAATAAGGAAAGTGTTGTTTTGTATTATTGTTCATCGCGGTCTTACACTGACGTACTGCACTTATGTATTTGGTCGGGGTGTAGAGTTACGAGTTGAGAGTCAAGCAGTCAGTCAGGGAGGCAGGCAGTCAGTCTTGAGCCAGTTGGATGTTTAGTTTGTCCGTTAACACTGTTGTTCCTTTATGTACAATGTACAATACTTTTCGCAGTTTTCTCTGTGTCTTACCCTTTCTTTATTCTCTCCACTTTTTCTTCGTATTTTTCTTCGTCTTCTTCTTCCCTTCCATTTACCGTTTACTGACGACAGACGTTTCACGATCACTCGGCCTCCATACATCCATATATAATGCCTTGCCTATCACTGTACGCTGTACTGTTCACACAAGTACATACATACATATTTTCAATTTTTACGCTCCGTTCTATTCGTATCCCATGTACAATATACAAGGAGCGGATACTATGGTAGTACTAACATTACCTACATTAGAAGAGTCCGACTCTCCTCTGCTATACTATACTGCGCTACATTGCATTTGTGCCACGTTAGTCGGCGGATGCGCAGAAACTCCTTGTCTGCACTTTCTCTCGCTCTGTTTCGTCTCTTCTTTCTTTCACTTTCACTCTTCCCTCTTCTCTCTCTCCTTACCTTGCCTTCTCTTGCCGTCCGGGTTCACATTTGAGCTCGAATTTGAATTCCTATTCCTTTTCCTATTTGTATTGATATGGGTATGAGTATGAGTATGAGTGTGTGAGTGTGTGAGTGTGAGTTTGAGTATGTATTTGGTATTCGACTTTCTCCCTTTCTGCCTCCCTCCCTTCAACTTTGACTTGAACCATGACACGTGACAAACAATTTCCTCAAACCATCAACTCATTCTCACTCCATCACAGTCACAGTCACAACACTTTACAGCACATCACATCACACGGAGAGTAAAGCACATTGTCATATGGTTATGGTTATATAATACATTATATATACATTATACATACATATACGTGTAAATTTGGATTGTATATTGTATAGGGCGTCAAAAAACTAACCCAGAAACCACAAACGTCGACATGAATCAAGAATTGCCAAAAAAGTTTACAAGTAAAACCCAAGGGGTGTCCTTCAAATATTTCAAGTAAATACACACATAGAAAAATCTAAATCGAATAGTTGGTTGTATATTGTACATTGTACATGTTTCATCGTACTATGGAGGTTTCTCATCTATTACAAAGTATTTTTTCCCTACTGCCTTCAAATTTTCGGATGAATCAATAAAAATTACAAAAATTGATGCTAATTTCATAAGTGTTGCATTTTACAAACATTCACCAAATAAAGGGCATAGGGAGAAAGAAGCCAATCAAAAAGATACTGGAATTTGCTTATTGCTTACTCATACTTGACTAAATGTAATGTTGGGATTCTTAAATAATATTCACAGTCATTGAGGGAGCAAAATTCAATTGAAAATCCAATATGCAGGGAAATCAAGTATACAGCTGGAGAAAAATATGTAGAAAAGAAAGAACAAATCTAAAGAGCAAACGAACGACGAGGACGACGACGACTGTCAGCTCAGCAAGTAGCACCAAACTACAATTTTCGAGTTGAATCGCTCTCCACTCAATATCCAAAGTTAAACGGGAGAAAAAGAGAAGGAGCGAAACTCTTCGTCGTCGTCGTCGTCGTCGTCATCGTCATGAATGGAAAGGCAAACCAAAGCAAAGCAAATCAAACCAAAAACTCTTGTACTTTGCTTTGCTTTTGTATGTACTGTACAGAAGGCATTAAGTCATGTTAATACTTTTGAAGTTCTATCAGGACAAGAGAGAGAAAGAGAGAAAGAGAAAGATTGGGAGAGAAGGGAAAGGGCGGAGAAAAAGAAAGAGAAATCACTAGTAAAAGTTTCCTTCCTCTCTTTTTTCTCCAGCAACCATATACATATACATTATACATACATACACTGTTTTTCTATCGACTCCCTTCCAGCTCCGTTTTAGTTTAACAGAACAGTTCAACTTTAAGTTAGTAGTTCAAGTTGCCGTTGTACATATGTACATATTTGAAGTTGGACTGGCTCAAGTGTTGAGATTTCCAAGGGTTTTTCTCGATTCCACCATAACATTACATAGTATACGTATCTTACTTTGTGTATTGTTCCAGCAAACCATTCTTCATACACATACACAATGTTATAAGGCAAAGATCAGAGACTCGTAACGAGCTTTATATGTATTGTAGAAAAATTTGAAAATTGTCCTCAAGTCCAGATCCCAAACGGAATCCAACTTCAAATCCGAATCCAAATCCAAGAGTCCAAATCTCAAACGGAAGGCGGAAGTCGATGAAAGAGATTACACATAAACGGTTAGATTGATTTCGGGAGAGGAAATTCTATCAAATTGATTTATATACATTTACTTTGACTTTGACTGAGATTTTTCCGTGGTTTTGGTTTAGGATTTAGTGACGACAAAAGTTTAAGTTGCAAGTTGAATTTCTATGTATAGTGGAAAAGACTTGCCGTGGCGGCACATGAAAATGTCCAATACTTTTACCCACAATCCTGCCCTTTTTTCTATTATTTCCCCGTACTTTTCTTCCTCTTTTGTAGCAAATCAATTTTGATAGGGAAAGCGAACAAACCCTGATTCAATTGTATAGCCATGACCAGTTTAAATCAAGGATGTCGATCTTGCACCAACGATTGATCTTGATATTTAGCGGCCGCGAGTTGGAACAACTTTGGCATAATCCAAAACCACATTTCATCCCCTTTGAATACATGTACCAATTTTCCAATTTTTAATAACGAGGTTGGACATTAAGATATTCCGCAAGCATATCTAAGGAAAAGTCTCGAAGCATGGTCAACAAAATCAGGGGGATTTTTTCCGCCCAGCCTGTGGCGTCATTTTGAAGTGGTTGAAAGTCCGAAGAAGAGCTCCGGCAAAACACTTCAAACTGTGAAAAGCAGTAAAAACGTAGAGAAGTACAAACAGAAACAGGAGAAGAGACATTGAAATTTAAACAAGAGCTTGTAAACATGTGGAAAGCTCCCATGAAACGTGAAGACGCAAGGGCGTAACTGCATTTATACAATACATATGTATGTTATACATAAATATGAATGTATATTTGACTCATCTTTTTAAACTTTTCCTACGATTCCAACACCAACTCTGTGCCTATTCAAAATACATATTCATACATACGTACAATCAGCATGGATGTATGTATAAATGTGTATGTAATACTTATAGCTGTGCGGTGTGTATATTTTCCACTTTTTCCAAGGCTAATCCGGTTTTCCACCGTTTTTCTTCCTATCTCTTTGCCATGGAGATATGAGGATGTGTATGAATCATAAATATCTGGTTGTGTGTGTGTGTGTTGTGTTGAGAATAGGCTCGTCAACCGTCCCCATTTTGCAGTTTTTTGGTATTTTGCTGCTCCTTCCCGTTCCTTTGTGCTCCCTGTTTTGTGTTTGCGGCGAGTTGAAGTTGAAGTTGGAGTTGAGAGTCACGTCAGAATTCTCAAACCATTTTATGACTTTACCTTCCAACTTTCATAACTTTTTCCTCCTCTTTCTTCATCTGTCTTGTTCTCTCCTCCTGCTCCTCCTGTTCCCTCTTTTGTACTTGTGTGTGCTGCTCGGTCTTCCCTTGTTCATACGTAGGAGAACCTCAAGACGAAGAAAATGGAGGAGGAGGAGAATAAGAAATAGAAGAAGCCGCCGCTGTCTTTCTTCTTGTTGTACTTCTTCGTCTTTTTGTTGAAACTAGACAGGAATCACTCGAAGAAAGATACGTTTACCGGATTGGTGGGTGTGTGCCGGTGGCAAAGGAAATGGTGGATTTCAAAGATAAACTACGTTGAACTATAGCAAGGAAATACCACATCCCATCCCATCCCATCCTATCGTATCGTATCGTATAAACAGAGATAGGACACACATAATACAAGGAAACATGCAAAAAATATTCCTACAGCACAAAGTACGTTAACCTGTCAGGCTACAAACTAAGACGTGCTCCCGATCTCTTCGCCTCCTCTTCTTTTATACTTCTTTTTCTACCTCTTCTTTCCGTTCTTTGAGGTGCGGTGCTGAGATGAGGTGAAATGGGACGACGGTTGTGAAAACAGGCCGACACTTCTCTCTTCATCTTCACTCTTTTCTTCTCTTTAGCCCCTTTCTACGGCATTCTTGGGGGCAAAAAGCACAAAGTACCCACACACAGTGAGGATCAATTCGTTGACATGACAGTGTGATATTCCTCTTGTTAAACTTCAAGTTGTTCTCTAGTGCAAAGAAAAAAAGAAAATAGATTTACAACACAGGTAGCCAAAACTTGAAGGGACTGTCTTGTTTCACTTTAACTTTCGCTTGGACGTCAACTTTGGCTTTTTTTTCAGTGCAGGACAAAATTAAAATAGAGAGATTTGGCAATGAAGAACATTTTTCAATTTTGATCTTTATTAATAATAAAATCATTCCTTTTATAGTTATTAAGAAGTCAAGCAGGAAATTTTGTGGAAATAGTTGAAGCAGATGTAGCAAAAATATAAAAATGTATCTTTTTTATCAGTCCCAAATTTCCTCAGTGCTGTACATTGTACATTGTACATGTCTGTAATATGGTCGCGGGAAATATTTGTACGTAAATTTCCAGGGTGGAGATTTGGTTGGACAAGGGGGGTGGAGGGGGAGAGAAAAAAGTATGGAAAAATGTAGTCCATTGAAATGTGCTCCGACACTTTAAATGTATATCTATACATATCTTTTCATTTTTCTTCCTCTCCTTCATTCTTTAGCTCTTCATCCTCCCCAGTCTCATATTTTGAGCTGTTTTTTAAGTCGAAACTTTCCCATGAAAATGTCATCATCATTGTCGTTGTCATTGTCGTTGTCGTCTCGGCTGTGCTCTTTCCCATCCTCTTGGTTTCGGCTGCGGTCTTCCTTGTCATTCCTGAGCAATGCAATGCAATGTCATTGCCATCTTGGTCCTCCTTCTCCATCTCTGTTATTCTCTTCGTCTTTTCGTCTCCTCAACCTCCTCATCGTTTTCATCGTCATCGTCGTCATTGTCATTGTCGTTGTAGATGAAGCTCAAGTTGTATTTGTCGTTGCATGTACAACGAGCCAGACTATGTAGACCACACCAAGTCAAGACAAGACAAACCAAAGGGATTTTGAGCCACAAAGTCACTCCCGCTCCTGCTCAAGTTAAGAAACTTTTCTTTGGCTCGAGGGTGAAATAATGGAATAAAGTGTATCTATCTATGTATGGGGAGAGTCAAAGTAAGAGTGCATGTAAAAGTGGAGGCAAAGGCTATCCTGGAATATTCCAAGTATATTGCCTTAGATATTGTACAATGAAAGTGATGTGGTGTGTATTTTGTATCTATTCTACATACACTTTTCCATCGGTTTGATAGTTTGGTTTTTGATGGAGCACTCGCTACTCGCTACTGTGCAAGTGTAAGTATGTATATGTGTGTGTGCAAAGGAAATTTCTCTCTCGGTGTCGCGGGCAATTCTATTCTATTCCACTCTATACTGTGATGACAAGGCGGATGGCCTATCTTTATGGACACTTGATAGTGCGACTGGAATGGAATGGAAAACTGGAAAGGATATTAATGACATTATTATGCATGGATATTTAAATGAAATTTGTTTATGGGACTTGATTCGCCAGATCCAACATCC
Organism: Sminthurinus bimaculatus; assembly: GCA_034698285.1. Lineage (NCBI taxonomy): Eukaryota > Metazoa > Arthropoda > Collembola > Symphypleona > Katiannidae > Sminthurinus > Sminthurinus bimaculatus. Next base: position 1,452 of record JAQIVE010000779.1, on the reverse strand, counting down.
ACCATTGAGCAGCCAGCCGTCTCCTCTCCAAATATTCCAGTGTGCCCATACAGTCAATCCTCATTTTCTTGCACCCTCTTATTCAATTCGGATTCAGGGTATTTTTCTTTGTTTAATCTCCAGGGATTTTAATACAAAATTTGCAAGTATTTTTAATGTTATACTTTTCTCAAAAATTTTGCCCATTTCCCATTTTTAAATGTACCAGTTGCCGGGTGGCTTTGAATTTTTCGCCAAGTAGTTATAAACAGGGTTCACTGTACTATAAAGGCAAAGTATAGGATTTCAACAGATATAAATATGTGTTTGCAAAGATATTCAAAATATGATGCTATGAGAGCACGAGGGAGTCACAGATAGAGATATCTGTGCACTTATTATTATTATTATTATTACTGTTACGGGTATAGCTTCGACTCGGCTCTGGTTTGCTTGGCTTTGCTTTGCTTTACATTGGTTCTGGTTGGCTTTGCTCCGCTGCTGTTGGTTTTAGGTTGTGTTTGCTGTGCGTGTATGACTCTCGGCTTGCTTTCATTCTAGTTTTCGTCGTCTGTCTACAATATGCACAGTACAATGTACAGTGCATGTACGTATGTATGTATGTATGGGGATGTGTACTAGTCTAATCGATATTAATTTCCGGGAGTGAGGAGGATAATCTCCAAATATTCTCTCTCTTTATGTATATACATATATAGGTATTCCTTCTTCCAGTATGCATCTCTCTCCCTCTCTCTTTCTCTCTCTCTGTTTTCGAACATTTTCCGCTAACCTCAACCTCAGAACTTCGACTCTCATGACCACATTCATTTTTTAGACATTCCCCCTCGCAAATGGCTGGCTTTGAGGGAGAAAGCGGAGAAAGCAAAGCAAGTCGCTAGCTCGTATTCTTTTTCTAGATGTACGTACTACATCATTGCACCGTATATTGTATCTTGTATTTTTGTATGACATTCAGAGAGGTACAGTTTTTGCTTCTTCTCTTGGTACCCAACTATGTATGTATATGGGTACGTATGTATGCATTTATTGTAGTGTATCTTAAGGGTATGGCGGCAACCAAACGATTTTTTTCTATTCTCTTTTTTTTGAGGAAGGTTTGCTGGAGAAGAAAATCAAGCCATGTTTTTGTCCCGTTTTCTCTGTTCCACAGTCACAGTCAAGTCAACTGCCACAGTTCCGATTCTGTGTATAAGTACACATACATTTAGATATTCTATGGAAGTTTTATACACGTAAATATTTTCCCTATATTATACACTGTATATGTACATAATAAATACGCAGCCATCCTTGGAGTCAGTTTTGTTTTGGTATTTGAATTTGGGTCTTCATGTGGATAAAAAGCAAAAAATGTTTAATCCATGTTTTTGACAATGCATAAAGTTTAGTTCCAATGAATTTTGTAATTTATGTTGTTACAAAAAATTTGGAAACGATCTAAAAATCAAA
>JAQIVE010000778.1:0-31709 GCA_034698285.1 Sminthurinus bimaculatus | reverse complement strand
ATATATATATATATATATAGAGGATGAGGATAAAGATGAGGCGGAGAAGTAAAAGTACCTACAAGTAGAAAGAAAGCAGCGATTGTATCGTATCCTATAATACAATGAAAAGTGTAGAGTAAACTATATTATGTTTGCAATACTTCCTGACTATAAAAGTATTATTATTAAGTCATATTCTCATGTTCATGTCCATAGGAAAACTATGTATGGAGAAAGACAAAGAGGAAGAGGGAAAAGCTCACACTATGAATAACTAAAACCTATGTATAATACACTGCCTTTGGAAATACCAGAGAGAGAGGGGATAGTGAAAGAGAGAGAGAGAGAGAGAGAAACGAGTTGAATAATTTCTTCTTCCTCTTCCTTTTTTATAAATACAGAAAAGTGCTGTGTTATTCCTATTCCTATTATGTACATACAAAATAGACCGAATACAGACAGTGTAGCATCACCATGTGTATATATTCTGTACTGCCATGAATTTCACAGACGGAGTGAACCCGTTTACCTCCCTACACTCAACTCAACTCGACTAAAATTCAGTTCAACTGTTCTTCATCTTCATCTTTTGCCTCTTTTCGCTCCCTTGACTTACTTCCGTTTTCACTATATGGAACTGTTGAAGACCAGACCCGACCAAACAGAATCAAGTTTGAATTCTCGTCGAGTATATATTTGCCCTGAATACATTTCCCCTCTCAACTTTTCTCTCTTGACTTTTTTAAGCTCTTTGAAACATTAATATTTCTGATCGCTCGTTCCTCGTCCTCTTGCTTCCTACAGCATTATCATCCATCTCCAAGGTGATTTTCCTCTCCGCCCTCGAGTTTTATATATCGGAAGCTTTTTTCTCCCTCGCTTTCTCTTGTTACACTGCACGTGCTCGTAAACTTACGTATCGGTACTCGCGTACTTCTACCTTTGTACACAATATATTATTATTGTGTGTAGATATACTTTTTAAATCATACCTGAGCCTTTTTACTTTTCAACTTTTGTAAATATCCAATATCCATGGAATTTTTTCGTGACAAAATCATCCATCCTGTGACTTTTTAACATTTCATTCTCTCCTCCATGTTATTGTAAATGTGCAGAAATACGCAGAAAATAGACAAGTTTCAGTTTGTGAATGGTGTATTCTGTATGACCTTGTGACATAAAAAGTGTACAAAATATGTAAAAGCTGGTCTGAGGTAAATAGTATGAAATCGACAGCCAGTTTCTCCGGAATGAAACCTTGTTGCACGCACATGCATATTATTATTATTGTACAATTTGTTTGGGCAAAGGTCAATCTTTGCTCTCACATCTTTCGTTGGTTGTATGATGTGTAAGAATATAATATAAAAGTGTGAGCGAACGCTTTCCCTTTCTTGTCCACATCCCCGTTCAATATTGTAAGAAATACATAATATACATGCATGCATGGTTAGGACTGAGGAGAAAGTGTGTTGTGTGTTGTGTGTCACTTTGTGGAAAATGTTTATGAATATGATATGAATAAAATGGGGCTGAAGTAACAACTTATCCTGTGAGCAAATAGGAGTAGGAAGAAGATGGACCGAGTTGCAAAAGGCATGGAAAAAGTAAAGTGAATAAATAGCGGCTGCTACCTTTACTCTACATTCTACGGAGTCATGTATGGATTTATTTTGTATCCCATGTATGAAAATTTCACAGACTTTGCCTTCTTCTCCAGTACTTTATCCTTCTCCTGCTTTTCCAGAGAACCGCGTCAAGTACTTTTTCTGACACAACAATAAATCCCATTCAACTCTCTTTATATGTCACTCTTAGATACTCTGCATATTCCATAGATACATACATACATAAAAACATCCATATACTCAGGGGCAATTTTTGTTGTATTTAGTTTCCCGACTCCTTTTTCAGTCCGTTGTACGTACGCTGTACTTACATAAAGCTAAAAGTTTGTGCCTGGTACCATTTAAGCCGAGTTTCTATTTTCTGCTCGCAGTTCTACATTTTTTCGATTAGCCGAAAAAAGTTTGAAAAAAATACATGCTCAAGGAAAAAAGATTTAAATATCACATCTATTTGAATCATGCTGACGGCTCAAGTTTAAGTGTCTGTCGCTTATATGTACCTAACTAAACGTTAACGGATGGGTGGAAAATACGGCTATTAATATTACTCTTGCAGGCAGTTTACTACGAGAGATGAAAAATTAGAGAAGAGGGAGGTGCGTAGGTGTTTACATCAGTTACAGTGTCAAAATTAAAGAGCAAACTTTTCCCTTGAGAATGAGATAAGCGGAAAAGGAGCTGACTTGTGTGTGTGTATGTGTAGTGAAGTAACATTTTCCATTCAGAAAGCGCAAGTGTAGGTGGAAAAGATATAAAATGCCGAATTTTCCCCTTTAAGTTCAAATTCATGCATGTACTTTAACTATGTATTTATCATGTACCATTTAAAACATAAAATTAGGCAGAAAAACATTTGATACGAAGAGCGTCGTTATAACTGCAAATGTGATGTGACTTACTTAGGTCTGATTTCACCTATCATATTCGACATCAGATTTATAATTCGACTCCTGTGACAGAAATGTGTCGTCTGATTTTATTCATGCTATATAGTGCTGAAAAAATTATTTATGCTCCAAATTTTATCTTTGCAGGGAGGAATCGTGCGTAAAATTGAGAAGTAAAAGAAGCAAGCGAAAAAGTTGGTGGGCGGGCGTACTGGCATCTCAACGCTGACGGTATCACACACGGAAATAACGACACAGACAGAAGAAACAATGACGATGAAACCGTAAAGTGGTCAGTGAAACAGAGGAGAAGAGCATCGAAGAAGAGATGTTGAGATCGTGTAGTAACTGTTATAGCTCCAAATCCAAATCCTGCTCCAACTCCAACTCCAGCTCCAGTTCCGGCTTTGTGGGAATCCGAGTCCCGCATTCAAATAATCCAAATTCAATTTGTCATCGCATGAATGTTGAATGCCGTTGTAGTAGTTTGGCGTTCCTGGTGGAAAATCCAAGTCCACGCTTTTTGTTCCCAACTTAACAACATTGCAACAGCAACAACAACGTCGTCACCAGCACCATCGCCGTCAACAACAAAAATACGGGGGAGGACAATAGAATCGGATTTTTGCCCGTCGGTTGGCTTCGCCCTCAAATTTAAATTCGTCTTTCGATCCTGAATGTATGTAAAGTCGGTTTCAATCTCGATCTATCTGGATTCTGGATTCCATCCTCCATCCTGAAAGAAAGGACACACACACATACGGTGAGTGGGATTATTGCTCGAGTTGAGTTGAGTTGCGTCAAGTTGAGTGAAAGCTCAACACGCACAGCATGTATGTATAATGTATAATGCATAGTGTATAGTGTATACTGTATAGGCAAAGAAAGGATTAAATTGCACTTTCCCCAAACATACATACATACATACATAGGCTGTGAGAATTTGGACAGACCTCTCGTCGTAGTACTTTGTGCCACTTAAATTTAATTTTCTACACATGACCTTGAGTGTTATATCAGCAACATCTGTGCTGTACATTATACATTGTACATGTAATACGCATCTATATCTTTATGTACGCTCGTCCTTCTTTTGTCTCACCCTTGTTTGTATTAGCATTAGTATCAAAGTCACTTTAAACGTCATCGTGTTGATTTTTTACGTATTTATATAATATATTTGTAGTATTATAGACAGTACTGTTACACAGTACACAGTTTTCTAACACAATCCTCTTTTTTCTGTCTCCCGTTTTCCAGATTTGGTTGGAGCTCCGTGCCCAGCTTCTCAGTTTTGCCTCGGAACTTTGAATTTTCCCGTGATTTTCCTTTGAGTGCAACTACTCCAACTTTACTTATATTCTCGTGGTGTGTATTATTCTATTACATTACCCAGGAAAAAAGTGAAAAGAGAGAATCTACCCGCAAAAAGTGGTTGTGGTCGACACATATACGTATAAATACACAGTTGAAGTATACATACATATTTCTCAAGTGAACAGCACCGAGCAAGTTTTAAAGTAAAAAAGTAAAAGCAAAAAGTAGGAGAAAGTGAGTCAAAAAGTGGGAGAGGGAGAGGGATAGTGAAAGTGAGTTAAATTTCTGGATAAACAAGAGGAAAAGGAAGGAAAGGGAAGAAGAAGCGGAATAAAATATAATATAGAAGCAAAGGGAGAACAGAGGAAGAGAGAGAGAGAGAGTACACGAGACTGAGACTGCGGAAGCAAACAACTCATGTCATCTGAATTTGGTCTTCGAGGTCCAAAAACGCCATGGGTTTGTCCAAGCGACAGACAACTGGCTCTAAGAGCAAAGTAAGTACATATTTTACTCTCTTTTTCTATGTATGTACTTTTATTTTATTTTACTTCATCTATATACTTTATACATAGTAAACTGTCTATCTCCAGAGTCTCTGTTTGCTATTTGTCACAATTTTGTCCTTCGCATTTCCCATCCGTCTACCTTTTCCTCTATCCACGTACATTGTACATCGTACATGCACTCTCCGCACATAATGATATTCCCTCGTCGCTTAGTCGGCTTTTATTCCCCCAGCTACACAAACTTGACCTGGAATTCTGAATCTGATTCTGACTCTGGTTCTGGTTATGTACCACGGACGGAAATAGACAAAATTTATCTTCATCCTTGCATTTCCGTGTTTACCTAAGGAAGCTTTGCGTCCACGTTTTATTTTACTATATAGTAAAGCAGAGAAAGTTAGGTAAACCTTGGACCTGAAAATGCAAAATTTCTTTGCGTCATAACTCATAATATGGAGCAACAACATATTTTTTTGCCCTTTATGTAAAGATGTATTTAACAGCTATGTACAAACGAATAAAATCTATCCATAAAGTGACAAAATTTTGAATTGTATGATGTATGTAGATTGAAAGCCGGCTGGTCCGTGAAAACCAATCAGTTCAACCAATATCCAAAGCCTCCACCGTTGACCGAGAAGGAGCAGCAAGCTATCGTCTCTGTCATCCAGAAGGCAGAGGAACTTGACTTAAATGAGCAGCATCGTGTGGGGTAAGCACATTTTATTATTTTTCCATATTTTCCATATAGAGATCCACCGTACACAACTCAACTCAAGTCAAGTCAAGAAATGCTTCGAAAATCTGTCTTTGTTTGTCTTTCCTGTACGTGTATAATATTATATTGTATATGCTTGAAACTTTTAACTTATTGCTGAGTGGAATGTTTTATTTTCTTGCTTTCAAATCTTCCTGTACATTCCTTTTTATTTTGTATTGGAGCTCCGACTGTGTTTTCTGCAGTGTCTGTGTACTGTATACTGTATATGTACCTCTGCTTGTGTGTCTCGTCTCATCTCATTCTCATTCTCAATTTAACCGTGCTTCTGTTTCTGTGTCTACCTCTGCCTCTCGTGATTTTCCTGACTGTCTGGCTCTATTTCTCCTTCCTGAGAAGCTCCACTTCAGGTGGGAAGAGAATAAGAAGAGAAGAGGGCAAAGGAGGCAAAGTAACTAGAAGAAGAAGAAGGAGACGAAGAAGGCGTAATGGACGGTTTTCAAGTTTCTCTTTCGCTTTTCGCGAAAAGGAGAGGCGAGAGAGCACTGAGCACACATTGAAAAAATCGATCAATGTACTACACACATAACTATATGTATGTATAATATGTGGAACCCACTCTTGTCAACCTTTGTTTTCCCTTGCCTCTTCCTCCTCATGTTCATGTTCTTTATGCACATACATATATACATACATAATATGTACGATGTACGTACGTACGTATTTGTGTGCATCAAATGAATCGTATACAGAAAATAATGGAATATCTACAGGATACAGGAAAAAGGTGTATCTGTGTCGGTGTCCTTGCGCCTAGATATTCCTCCTTCTCTCTCTCTCTCCCCTTCAATTTATCTTTTTGGAGGAAGAAACTTTGAAAAATTCCTGGATAAAGGGAATGAATTTCTCCGTTTTCTGTTCTCCACGTACATACATACATGCCTATCTTATTCACGCAATGTAGCATGTTCCAGGTTCAGGTTGTTTTCCTCCACCTCCTCCTCCTACTACTCCTCCCCTTCCATCCTCCTGCTGAAAATAAAATGAAGGAGAAACTGGAGAAACCGGAGAATCAGGAGGAGGATGATGGAATGAGAAAAAATCCTCCGTATCTCAGCTTAAGGGTATCTCATATGTGTGTAATGTGTAATGTGCTCACAGGTTTGTTTAGCTATTCTTATTTCCCGAGCCGAGGTACATGTGAGTATATGAGTACGACACAAGCGGGGACCCGGAGATGGATGGATAGGTAGGTAGATAGATAAATAGATAGATAGATAGATAGATCTATGCCATGCCATGCTAAGTCAATAGAATACATACATAGAGACTAGAGACAGATAGATAACTGAGCCTTTTCTTTATACATAACTAACTGCATAGTTCTGGATCTACTCCGAGCCTGCCAATAAAATTTTAACTTAAAATGGAAACATGTATGAAACACTGAACACATATTATACGGCAAAAGCAAAAGCAAGCAAAGAAATTTCCCCTCACGCTTATACATTATACACTGATCGTTAGATCAAGTTCAACTTCCGAGAAAAAACCAGAAAGAGTTGTTATAACTATAGGGAAAAGAATGAGGAGCAAAAAGTTTCAACCAACATTCTCCACCTCATCATCATCATGAGGAGTTTGTTGATAGACACTTGCGGAATGAACATGCAGATCAAGCAAGACACAAGAGTCACGAAAAAACTTTAAGTCATGCACCTCTCATATGTTAAGGGTAGAGTTCTGCTGATTTTGTCTCTTTTCTTAGTTATTATAAAGTATGTGATTTACATACATGTATGTATGCCAGGAGCAGAGATGTAAAAAGGAGAAAAGTTGATTTGGCTTTCTCCTGCACATTTGAAAAAAACCACATCCGAGTTATTATTATTATCCATAGCTCTAGATCCAAACCACATGTAACTGTTCTTATGTATATTCCCTACGGAGTAATTTTTTTGGGCAGAATAATATACGCTGTCTACTGTATCTATGTACATTTACATAAAAACAATATTGTATGAATAATGAATAAGCACCGTCATCATTTTTGTTGTTATCATAATCCTTTCAGTATAGAACGTGTAATATGTAGAAATACAAATTTTCAAGGTGAGGAAACGATTTTCTACTTCATTTTTATCCAAAATCTTGCAAACCTCGAATTTCCAGTAATCGTTTTTCAGCCTGTCTTTCTTTCCAATTTCGCACTTACAACGGAACTATAGATATTTTTTCTAACGGAAGAAAAGGCGTTGAAAACGAAAAACTTTAATGTAAATTTGTATGTATGTATCTATAAGTTTTTAACTGGCGAATAAGAATTACTTAAATTATGGTTCTTATTACATGTACAATGTTTTTGAAGTTCACTTGAGATCTGTCCGTTATAATTAAATACATTTGCACGGAAAAACATGTGTTTTATATGAGGATACTCGTCTGCTGACGTTTAATGACCCAGTCTTTCGATTGTAATTTTTCCCTAGTTGAAAATTCCATGCAAGTATTATTTGAGAGTCGGATTCTTGTGAGTAAAGATATCAACAGTCATCCCGGGTTTGTTTATATTATACATGCATATCTATCTACGCGTTTCCTCAAAACGGGTTTTTAATCCTCCCTGTCAGTCATTTACATGCTGTATAATGTATACCAAAGCAAAATATAAAATTATTAGAAATAATTTTAATTCTATGTACATTGTACATACTGCAGCTGGAATTTGAATTGTCTCCGCCTCTGTCACTCTTTTGACTCAAGTTGATGTTTGAAATCGTCATTTTAATTTACAATGCACTACGTAATCAAACAGTGGGATGAAAAATGGGTGGAAGCATGATATCATGTAATTTTATACGTACAAATTACAAATACATTCACTCACACAATAATAATATCTAGTTCTGGACATTTGTTTGTTTGAGTTGTATGTATGTTGTATATGGGGAATTTCTCGTGTCATCTCATAATCATAACTTACAACTCACTATCGTACTTACTCGTATTCGAAATGCTCCATCGTATATACATACATAGATACCATGATGCAAGCTGCAAATGTATACACATTGAATAGTTAGATGAAAAGGCTTAAATATTGTACAGTATTCCGTCAAGTCAAAAGCAAGGACATTGTGTGTGTGTGTGTCCCTATAATTTCACTGATTGCTTGACTCATTGGCCCACATTATCCGAGGAACAACCCGCATCTATCTACAATCTACATATAATATATGCAAAGACAAATATCTACAAATACGGAGAAAGTTGACAGATGCGTCCTTTGGCCAACGGGTATTTCCTTTCTTGGAGATGACGAACGAGGATTTTACGAATATGCCGGCTTGGTTCCAAAAAGGCATAGATAATATACACAGTTTTTGACTTGCATATTGTACTTTTATGCATATATTATGTACTTAATTTATCCATTATACATATAGTTAGCATAGCTATATTAGGTCTATACATACACAATCTATTTTGTTCTAACTCTAATATGTAGACACTCGGATTTTTGTCCCTGTTTAATATCAATTTCAATATATAATACATACACAAAACCCACAGTGAGTACCAGTATTGTATAGAATACATATACAGCTAATTCGTCTTCATTTTCTTTCTTGAATTTATCAAACTTGTCTTTTTGACTATCAACTATGTATGTATGTGATATGATTTGTTGCAGGAATATGTATGTACGAATAGAAACGGAAAAGGACAGAGCTAAAAGGACAAAGCCGAAAGTGAAAATAAATACAGCATATTTATTATTTGTTTACATACACATTACACATCTTTCTATTGTTCTCTGTGTATAGTTAATACATAGTTAGTTGATTTTCATAGGTTCAATCGTTATCGTTATATTCACGTTGTAAAGTTTGTTGAATGTTTGTTGACTGTTGAAGCCTCACTTTCTCCTTTATAATTTCCCCATTACAAGCCATGTAATTTACATATATATCGTGTACAAATAATAGTATTACATACATAGGACACACTACAAACGTACATATAGAGAGAACATTACAAATTGCATAAAACGTGGAAAATAAGAGACGCTAACCAACCGTCGAGGAAACCAACTACCCGCAGCCAACGTGCAATAAGTGTGCACAAATATCGTAGAACGGTAAACAAACCCAAATATACCCTGCATTATTTTATACACATATTATCATTATTCTACACTCCTCTCCGTCAGTGTATTGTATTGTACTGTATTGTATTCTACTGTACTATACTATAGAATTTGCATTAGATATGGCTTTATTTATACGCATGTAGATTCTCAACCCAATCCGAACTAAACTTGCTTTGTTTCCTCCGTTACAATATGTACCAATATGTACAAGGTAGAAAGTAAAACTTACATACATACGTAGATGGAGATTCAGATCCAGGAACTTGTAAACCTTGTAGCCTGAAACTCTGGAACAATAATATAGAGAAAACAAAAAGTATGGGAAAAGGAGAGAGAGAGAGAAAGAAAGAGAGAGAAAAGAGTGAACGCACATTGTAAATTACACACGGGCTTATCATTATTATACAACCACGACTATTATTATTACTATTATTATTTCTGCTTTCTCTTTCACTTCTCTTTTCTCTTGAACACGCAAAATGTTGTGCGACGAGGAGGAGAGATGCTTTATTTTGGCTTTTACTACCTAACTTATGTATATAGGTAATATTGTACTAATCAATGATGTATATTACACATGTAGAATGTAGAATGTTGGCATGTACAATATGTTCAATGTACAAATTGCAATGTCATAACCTCATGATAATCATCAAGTTGTTCTGCGTGCGTTTTGTTCCCAAGCCTGACAAGTAAAAGAGTGACGGATTCATAAAGGAAATAATAAAATAAGGGATAATATACAATATACATACAATGTTCACGGTGGACTCTGATTCCTATAATTAAATTGAATTTGAGTATGTAGTCGAAATTGCCTTGAATAATAGCAATGGACAAGTGGCAAAGTCAAAAGGGGGAAAACAATATGATTTCCATTTATTCGATCCCACTTTTGCTGTCTATGTAATAATGTAATACCTGTGAACATGAACAATGAACAGGTGACCACGATTTATTATTTCCCATCATTTTGTGAAGTTTACAGCCTGTTTTTATTATGAAACTTATTAAGGGTGTACCATCAACTTAATAAAAGCAGTTTTTAATTATTATGCTCAGTGAGAGTAAAAACTGGGGGAATTTTTTTTAAATAAAAATTTGTTCTTTTCAAAAGTGTTTATAGAAAACTTTTTACTTTATATTTGCTCCGAAAATATGTATTTCTTCAACAAAGTATTGTAGCAAACGTACGAGTCGCGAACGGAACGAATTTGACAAAGTTGACAGTGGAGCCTTATTTGTTATTGTTCGTCCTTCAATAATGTTTTCCCTTCATATTTTTCATAGCTTGTGGCTTTTAGTTTTTGCCTTTGTCTCTGTCTCGGAAAGCCTTGAAATCGAGATGGAAATTGAATAGGATACATGCACGGATAAAATGTGTGTTTACATATATGTATGAAGATATTGAATCCCCTTGACTTGCAACTCGAGGAATCTAAAATCTAGCTATCGAATTTTTTGAGTTATTTTTACCCATGTGTATAGTGTATACAAAGCCTACCTTCATAGGTACATACATATTGTACACACAGGTTAACAGGAGAAACTGATCTATGAGCTCCGTCTTGAGAAAAATGAAATGAAAACGGAATAGGAAAAGAGCTCAGGGCTCGATACGGGATCTTCACCGGATATCCGCTTCGCATGGCATACGTTATGTATGTATCCTCATGACAAGATGAGATGATTGTTTATTTAACAAAAAAATCAAAGTAAAATTCAATGCTCTTCTCCAACTCTGGTTTGAGGCTGCATTGACATACATATAGCAGAATTCATATGTACATAATAAACACATATGATATAAGTTTCATATAAATTTCCTTTCCTTAACCAAGTAAATGTACATAAATAGGAAAGGGAATGAACTCGACAGGATGACGATGACGATCATGATCAAACCTATGTGGAAATAAAGAAGAGCTATACACTGTACGTACACTATACACACATGCAATGAAAATGTGCATCATAATAACGTTACATAAAAAGCTCCACGTGTTTTACTCGTACATATATAATATATATACCCGTGAATATCTCTTAAATGTATGAAAAGAGAAGCTTTTACAGCTGTATTGTGCAAAACACTGAATTGCGTAGTATACATACAAAAACTACTACACAAATATGCTGTGCGTTGTTTATATTCCATTCGAGTCTGTCGAGTTCTTCTTCCGGTGATATGGTTTCTACCTTTAGGCTGTAATTCTTCATTCCGGTCATTCGGATGAGTTGAATACAGTCTTTGCAAACGATATTATTACGACTCTCGTGATCGTTATTATGGACACTAACTTTCCCCATTAATTCCTCCGCTCTATCCTCCCCCTTGTCCTGTGACCTTACTGCTATGTAGTTGCCTCGCTCCAACTCTGCTCTATCTCTGATCCAATCCCAACTGACACGTCAAGTCAAAGCTAACGTCTTGTAAATATATTTGCTCTATAGCTAATATTCATTTCTGTGTGTACATCAGAATAGAAAATAGAAAATTCGTCTTCAGTTCAAATGACGTCTGGGATTTTGTTGTGAGCATTACGCTCAGCTCTACAATCTTCTTACTTTAATATTCTACATTTAACGGTAGGATTGTATTTAACAAAAAAGGTTCCATATTATACCACTGAATTTTCCTCTATTTTGAAACAAGTCCAGTTTTAAGCAGCAAATAAAGATATACGCTAGTCGGTCATGAAAATTGATAAATGGCCATTCAACGACAAAAAAATTTGAGCCACTTTAGGTTCACACGGGTACTTTTTAGATTTTCACATTCAGCATATGGATCACAAGCAAGAAGTATGTATATTTACATGCAACATACATATATTATACATGTACATGCATTTCAAGTATTACATTGAAGATCAAGTGTTCAAGTTATCCATGTGTGACCAATGTAGAAAAATATTTGAGTGTATTACTTATACATAGATAAAACTTGCAATTTTTTTTTGATATTTCTCCTCCTTAAATGTGCACTTTGTTGTTCAAAAACCCCAGCCGGCATAAAGAATGTTGTTTGCTTGACTAGAGAAATTTCTGGAGCGAAGGAGAAGAATACAGAGTGAATTACAGGGAAAGTGCGGTTTTGCTACATGTGATCGGGCAACGTTTTTCGCCTTTTTTGTCTGTGTGAAAAAGACACACATACCTAGTTATGCTTACAAAAGGTAGCAGGCAGGCATGAAGATAGAAAAAAACCGAAGGAAATTCGTATTGAGGTTTATACATACATAATGTGTTCATACTTTGATATAATATTATGTACAGTCAAAATTCTACACACAAAATTTGTAGTTACACAGTACACACATACACATACACATGCACCCGTAAAACGTTGCGGAGAGAGCTCACTCACCAGAGAAGTGATTTGATCCCAAAATTTGAAAGCAAGATGGAAATTTTGTTAGAGGAGACCCACATACACAACATATTGTACAGTACACATATCTATCTATGTATAATGTATATGTATATACCTACGCACAAATTCAGCCGGAAAATGATGAAAAGAAGTGCTGCTGCTGCTGCTCGCCAAAGAAAGGGAAAGTGGAGTAGTGCATACATAGAAGAAAGAGGGTAAAATCCATTACATGATGAGCCTCGACTGAACTGAACCCAACCTAAGGCAAGCAAAGCCCGACAAGAAACATACATACATACATACAAGGACTAAGCCAGAACAGAACAGAAGAGGACAGAGGAGCAAAAGAAACCAGAGCAAACCAGCAGCAGCAACCACCAATCACAGCTTGTTGGTTGAAAAGAATGAGGAGCGAGGAGATTTAACTCACACAATTACATAGACAAAATTCGAATATACGAGGTAAATGCATGTATACGGTTTGTGTATGCAGAGTATGTATTATACAGATATTTATGTAGGTCGTGCTACATACTACATACATCTTCATCTTACATAATGGTTTCATAATAATATAATTCTCCTATTGGAATGCCTTCCTCTACTTCCTCCATACCACACACTTTCTCTCTCTCTCTTTCTCTCATCTCCTTTCATTCCTTCATTTCGAGCATTAGAAGAAGTAGAAATGGCTCAATTCCTTAGAATTTGAATACCACACGAGTATTTACTACAGAACTACGTGCTAATACACAGTCTATGTATATCTCAAGGTGTGCAACAATACATATCTTACATGCAATACATATGAAAAGATTTGCTCCATCATCTATCTATGCATATACATAAGTAAGCGTCTGATATGAAAAGAAAAGCGGAAAGAGAAGAGGAACGAAGAGAACAAGTGAATGGAAGAAGATTTCTTTTCCCTATTTAATACACTCAACACTCAACTCAATCTTCCACTCTGCTCCATGGATCGTAATAACATAATATGAATAGGTATGTAGGATAAGAGGACGAAAACCATAAGGAAATGTTTTATCCTCTCTTTTTGGTTGTTCCTCCTTTCTTCCTTCTCCAACGTGAACATTTCCGCAACACCACACACAGCATGAAATCCTCAGCAGTCAATTTCTATTCCGTCATCATCGGAACCATTTGAAGTTTGACTACTACCCAAATGCTCACATGCATGACTCTATATATACTCTATACGTAACAAGTAGACTGTGTACTGTGTACAGATTTACCATTCTCTCCGTACCTATCTGACGCGTTATATTATATGCATGCATTACGTAATGATGTGACTGGCTCTACTGTACAGTGCAGTGACAGGCAGATACAGTCCAAGTCCGTGGTAGTTGCCGTGTTCAATGTCCAAATTCACATTTCATATTCTTTCCTCCTGCTCTTCCCGTTCCTTTCCTCTGGACTTTCTCCTCTTGTGACTGTCTGTCTGCCTGTCTTTATCCAATCTACCGTTCCACTTGATGCTACCTTTTTTGCATAATAGATGGGCAAGAGTGGAAAAGTAGATTAGAGCAGGACAGAGAGAGAGACGGAGAGATGCCCATCATTTTATGTTCTCTCTTATGTTCTAGTTCGATTCCTCTTCCTCTTTCTCTGCTTACTTGGTTGGCTTTCAACCCTTAAAATCCCGTCATTGTTGGAAAGTCAAACAAAAGCTTAGCAATCCATGCGTGACAGAATGTGGAATACATAGGAAATCGCATTTATATCATCAATCTCTTTCTTCTTTTCTCAACACAAATACAATACAATACAATACATGCATACACGAGGACAAGACAAGACAAGAGAAAACAGGACAACAAGCCACACACACACGATGTTCCAATTTCTTTGTCGCATATGTACATCGTACATACTACTTGATCGCAAGCTATTTCTTTCTTTGTCCCCTCCTATCTTTCTTCTGCCCATGTGAGCTTCCATCATCCCATTCCCTCGTCATCTCCTTCTTCCCTGTGATTTTCTATTCTGTCACACTTAAATCTTGAGAACTTATACTATCCATGGTTGTGCATATTATTATCGCAATACATATTATTATGCATATTGCCTTGCCTATCCTCTTTCCTCGTTTTTGGACCCAGCAAAATGGAAGATGCATCAACGTTTACAAGTATGATGCGTCTATGTATGTGCCATGTGCCTACATGGAAGTTTTCTGTAGTTTTTAGCATGAGGCATTTGTATGTACAGATACAGATAGTGAATACTGCAAGAAAACTGCTGAATGAAGAGAACTCCTCACCGCGGCCTTCTTTCAAATAGCCGCTTTTCTCCCGTTTCTCTTCAGTCTTTAGCTCTGCCTTACTGTCTTACTCTCCTTTAGTCTTCTACGTCTATTCCTTTTCTGTGTGTCTGCTCTGTTCATTTTAATCCCTTTGTGTGCGTATTTGCTATTTGTAAGTCACAAAGAATGAGGAACGAAAAGCATTTCCAAGACTTGAACATTAAGAAATGGAAAGTGATGAAGAGAGACCAACCACCGTTTTTCCATTTTAAGAAATTAAAGTGCTCCTTCTCTTTAGGATAAAAATATACATGCATTATATATATTATCTATACTCTGTATGTATATGCATAATATGCATGAGTAGAGAACGGAAAAATCCTGGGTTAAAAGCAGGAAGTTGGGAATGAAGAAAAATGGAGCATTTTCAATTTTATGTGTCTATAAGCTTTTGTATTATGTATCAGTATCCTTTAAACCCCCGCCGCTGATAAAATATCTGTATCTGCTTATACAATTTAGCTTGTGTACATACTGTCAAGAAACACGAAAGTTTCCAAGTTCTTTTAGTAGGACTGTTTTACTATTGGAAATTGAAGCCGGTGAAAGTTTTACGTGTGATGTGGTAATATTGAAAGAACATATTATTATATAATAGATACGGTACATAGTATGTATAACTATCTAGTAATTTTGTAATCTCTATATATAAGCATAAAAGTTTTTGAAAAACTGTTCTGAAAAGATTTGCTTGTTTTTTTTTAATCACAGGAAATTGGTGGACAGATTGGAGAGCTTGAGACGGCTGGCAAATGGCAATGGCGTCACGGAATGCATTTTGTGTGGAGATTCCTTCGGTCTTTCAGTCTTTGGACGAACTAACTATCGATGTGCCGACTGCAAAAAGGTAAAAACGGAGTAGACAAGTTACATTTTATAATTGCAGAAATTCTTTTTACTATTATCTGTTCCACGAAAGTTATGAGTTTCGACATGATACATAGTTGGCTGCAAAACTCAAGCGTTGGATTAAAATTGAAACCGTTGATATATACATACTTGGAAGTATTTAGATGAAAGTTTCGCATTGCGTATGAATTTGGTATCATTAGTATTAGTTTTGTGTTTTGTGCGTAATATTTCAGTATTATATTACGACATTTAATATGTACATTGTACATGTATTACGTAATACATATTTCACGTTGAACATTCTGCAAAATCATCAACATGACTTTCAGATTGAAGATGGAAATCAAATCAAATTACCGAGTAAAATGACTCTCTCATCAGTATATTAAAACCCGATTTCAAGATATACAGACAGATGTAGAATGTAGACAGATAGACAGACAGAGAAAGAGCGAGAAAGAGTCGGGAGTTCAACTCGTTTCATTCTCTGTCTGACATTAGCACTCTCGGTAATTTTTAGCTGTGTAGCGAGATGAAAGGCACTAAATGGAAAATAGACAGATGAAATGATGGCGAAGAAGAAGAGAAAGAGCAAGAGAGGATGATGATGGTGATGATGATGTTGATGCTCATGTTTTTGTTGACGATGCTTTTGCTGCCGCAGATAATGTTGTCGGGGAAAGTATAGATAACGGATATACATAGAAAGTGTAAAGGTTTAGAGTAGTTTTGACACGAGTCAAAATCTAACCAAGCCAAGCCAAACAACGTTTCGACACAACCAGAACCAGAACTCTAACGACTCTCACTCTCTCCTCGCTGAATTTCAAAACATTGACAAGCAGCACTAAATACATATGCATATACAATATACAACTACAATATTACATAAATGAACTGTGGATGTTTTTACCAATGGTTTGGTTTGGTTTGTTTTGTTCATGTTTTGATGACCTTCCCCACAACGGGTCATAAAAAATATCTAGGATTTTATTGCATAAAACTGTCGCTCTCTTCTTGATTAAAATGAGCAAATGTGGGCTTGAGATAAGCTAAATGTAATGTGAGTAGATGTTGATACGTATAATGGGAATAACGAGAATTCAAATTAGCGGTGCTGCGATGATGAAAGTACACAGTACAGAGAGAGAGAGATTTTAAATATTTGATGACAAAACCCTGCATGACTTTGGCTGAAATATGAACAACTGACGAATATTCTCCAAGTATTAAATGCGGAAGGCGAGACTAAAACAAAAGTCCTTTTTACCTTTCAATTTGCATTATCTGGGAACTTGACAGCTATAAACACTCAAACATAGTTGAGTTGAGCAATCACACCTATGTATATACAATATGCATAGATCCATATGGAACTTCTTTACATCCGCCCACTTTGCATTAAAAAGCTTTCAGCCTTTTACTCAAGTATTTTATCTGTGCAGTTTATATATGCAAGTAAAAAAATATGCTTTTCTACAATACAAAATGCATTGTGTACATTTTGAATATAAAGTATAGATACACTATAAACACAGACAATAGGCAGAGACATAGATAGAGAAAGAAAGAGACAGACCAACTTCGACATTGACAATCTTAAAATGGTGATTGTACTTTCTGTACACATTTTTTATGATTTCGCGTGTCTATTTATCCTTGTTCCTTCGTTTTTCTTCATAAGTAACAACTTTTATTCAACAGTTTTTCAGTATGGCTATACAAATTACAAATGTTTCGAATTGAGTTGGAGTTCACTTTGTTCTTGTGCTGGTTCAGCCGAAAAGATGTGGTGACATCACCCCACCGCACGATACAGCACAACTGAATAAGTGCCGACTCGACCTGACCCAAATCAAAAGACAAGCCAAACATCTAATAAGCCAACAAAGGAAGCGACGAGACGAATTTAAGTGACTAAAAGTTCAAGTAGCTTTGTTGTTGTCAGGAGGAGGTTCAAAGTACCTGGAATATGTACAGGTAAAGGGAAACACACATTGTGGACTTTGTAATAAATGATAAAGGCGAGAGAAGCAAACGTACATATTAAACCAAGAGAGAGAGAGAGAGAGAGAGAGAGAGATATGGAAAAGTAAAACTAAATGAAATTTCAACTCGTCTCCCGGCAAAGGTTTTAGCTATGCAAATAAAGATGAAAACGAACATCGAGAAATCAACGGCGACGAGAGAAACTCTCTGTACAACTTCTCTTCACCGACACATTTAACCATTTTTCCAAGAGAGTTTACAAACTGGAGTGTCTATTTGGAGTGATATTACGTTATAGATACAGCGGACTTGGAATATGCATATTATGTACACCTAGTTACTTTGCACTCATTCTGTATATGATTAACATACAAAAATTCATTGCGATGATGGAACTTGCTTTAATGGTTGGATTCTCGGAAAACTGTCATCACTTTATCCTACGGCACATTTCTCTAATATTCAAACATGTACAATGTACATATCATATGGCACACGCGTTATAAGTACACTTGACAACGAAAAAGAGTCGTGTCTGAAATTTTAAATGAAATTCCGCTTTTTAGAACTTTTAGATTTTAATTTACATTTAATTTCATTGCAAACGTGAAAATTACCTTTTAAAATTCGACTCTGCTATAGGGAGGAGAATTAATGGCTAAAGAGGTAGGAGGACGATAGATAACTAACTTTTATCTTCGTAATATATTTTGCATAAGTATACTTGTATACTTTGTATGCATAGAAGATGCGACTAATATTATTGTGGATTGTGGAGGCGTATGCATCTAAAAAGTACATTAACTGATGATTACGGCTGTAATTTATGTATACGGCAATTATCATTTAAAATATTATGCTAATAATTCAACTTATTAAAGTTTAATTGTGTATGTATGTATAATGTATAATATGCTTAATGGTTCGATTGTTTTTGATTGTTTCAGGCGGTGTGTCGAAAGTGCGTGGTGGATTTGTCTGTGTCGACGAGTAGCTCAAGCACGAGTGGAGGAGGTGGGAGTAGTGCCGGGAGTTGTAGTAGTGGGAGTTCCAGCAGTGCCAGTGCACAGAGTCCTCAAACTCCCAAAGAGTCAATCCTTCGTCTCTGTAAGCTTTGTTCCGAGAATCGAGAGTTTGTAAAGAAGTCCGGGGCCTGGTTTTACAAAGTAAGCGGAGCAACAAAAACACAACATACCTATTAGGATGCATTAAAATATTAAAGGATATTATCATACATTATACGCATTATATTATTATAGAAGCATCAACTACTTTTCCTTGTCATATTTGACACAGTAGTTAAATCCTTGTTTAATTTCTTGTTTTAACAGGGAGTGCCAAAATATGTGTTACCTGAGAAAAAGAACCAGTATAATAATAGTTATGAAAATATATCCCCTGCCTCCAGCTCCTACCAAGAGCAACGCTATATGAGTCGCTACATCAGTGGATCCCATCGCATGGGCTTGTCCGCGTCTTCCGGGGGAAATAAACGAGCCGGTACGAAATATTTTTTATACATGTATAAATTAATAATAAAATAATCAAAACATCATAATTAAAGAAACTGAATTTGATAAAAATTCTTGCCTTTTTTCATTGAATATTATCCAGGGGGTATATTTTGGGCCAAGAATCTGTCCAGTAGGTCGCAGTCGGAGCACGAGTATGAAAGTTCTTCGGGTGATGAAATGGGGGTTTTGATGGGAACTTCCACCCCCGGGCTCAACTCCACTTTGGGATTAAACAACCCATCAGGAGTGGGAAGCGGTGGAGAAACTGCAACAGCCTCCTCTTCCACTTCCCATTCATCGGGACCAACCATTACAACAACAGCAGCAACAGCACATCCACAATCGTCTACGTCAACTTTAAGAACTTCCTCAAATCCGAATTCCCCGCTGCCTCATCCGCATCCACATCCGCCTCTCACTCCAACTCTAATTCCAGGTGCATCGGGGTCAAGTAATAGCGGAGAGAAAAGTTCGACCAAAAAGTCAATCCTTAAGCGCCTCACGTCCGACAGCAGTAGTAAATCCTTTCAAGGTCAAAGCACTGAAGAGATTTCGACGACAAGTGAACACCACGAGATTTCCAACCAACTTCATCATCATCCCCATCCACATTCGCATATTTCGCATCAGCAGCGACAGTACATTCAACCACAAAGTCCACACTCGAGTTCCAGTTCCAGTTCAAATCAGACCCAGAACCAGAACCAGATACAGAATCTAAGCTCGCACTCACATCAGCACTCCAACACTCACTCGCATCCTGTTCCGCCACCCTCTCCTCGTCCAACTATAGGAAACTCGAATCGAAATTTGCCCCCGATCCCCCCTCCACGACTCAAAATCCACAAAAATGCGGGCTCTTCTTTTGAACGAGGGGACCCTTTTGCTGCTACTACTACTACTACATCTTCTGTTTCTAATACTTCCGCATCTTCCGATGGACATGCCCGCAGTCATTCTCACCATCACATTGCGCCGTCTGCAGCCTCTTCGTCTTCGTCCTCGATGACGTCCTATACTAATGACAATAATACAAATGCCCGGTCATCGGGCTCCTCTTCCTCGGACGGCAGTTCCTCCACTATTCATCAAAATCCAAGTATGAAGATGGTGACCCCAGAGGCGCAGGACTTTGGTCTTGGACTCCTCGAAGTGTCCCTTTTGTACGAAGACAAGGAACAGGCCCTCCATTGCTCCATACACAAAGCTAAGGTATCAAGTTGCATTTTTATTGAGAATAATAATACTTGAGAATATTTAGCAACTGTTCATCTTGAATCATAAATTAACTATTTTTTTGGCATCTCTGTTAGGACTTGACCCCCACGGACATAAACGGCCTCTGTGATCCATACTGTATGCTCAAGCTAGTTCCGACTCGCTTCGAGGTATGTCCGCAAACTTTAACAAAATTTCTAACATTTGTTCTTTGAAATTTATATGTATGTGTGTGTGTATTTGATTAATTTTGAAATTATTGTGTACCATCATCATTATGATGGTGAATGGTGATGAAATGAATAATATTTTACAAAATTATTATATGAAGTGTAGAAAATTTGAAATCCTGGTTCTTTCTGACTCTCGAAGTATTTTCCTCGAATTCTTATTATTTAAACTGTATACTGTATATAGATCCCGCTTATACTATGTATTTGAATAGAATGAAAAAGTAAAATTCTGAAGCATGTAAGAACAAAAGGCGAAAATGCATTTGTTAAAAGGGACGAAGCACGAAGTAGTTGAGTAACGTGAACCATACATATAAGGGCAGATATTAAGTATGAACATTGAACAGGGATACATGCATGGGATGTGATGTACCTGTCTCTGTACCTGCTTCTGTGTAAATATCAGTATGCAAGCTACGTATATCTAGCTTTAGCTATAGGATAGAAGAGCGACCGGAGAACTGTAATTCCTCCTCTGGCTCTAACTAATTGAGTTCACTTTCCCCCAAAATACATCATGGGAAAAGTTTTCATCCACGCAGATAAAACCGACAACAAAAGGCACGGAGAAAGTTCTCTGTACGTACACTGTACATTGTACATATTATGCGTGTAATATATACCTACATTATATTATATTATACCTACACCTTACATTGAGAGATGTAACTCTATTCTTCATCAAACTTGTCTGCACTCCAACTTCCAGTGTGTATGTATATTGTCGGTAGTCTGTACTGTGTCTGTAATAATAAATGGCCTACTCAGCAAAGTGAATCATTAGCCAGTAATATTGCCACATTGTTAGGCAGGCCATTTTGCATCCTGTATGTTTATTGTGTATGTAGTATGTACTGTGCATAATACGCGTGTATTTTACATAATTCCCTTTTTGTCTGTTTACATTTGTGGACATACATAGATAATAGATAGATAACTCGCAATATTATGCAAGCTACACATCATGAATATTATGTATGTGTGTCTACCTTGAATTCATTTTACGCTTCTTTATTCCTTCTTTCATATGAATGCATGTATTTACAATGTACATAATTATGTACCGTGGATACTCTACTTTCAAGCGAAAGAGGATGAAACGCGGATGAAAAATCTGAGGATTTCTCAAGGACGCCATGAATAAATGGCAAATTATGTACCTGGAATCTCGATGGATCTTTTGTAACTAGATGTGAAAAGAAACAGAACTAATTGTAATACACTAATCCGCTTTATTACCGGTCCTCTTCTTGCTTCATTTTCACGGTGAAGGATTGTATTGAACATTTTATAGTATATGGAGAACAGATATTAAACAGAGAACTGTTTTGGGCTTGCTGCTTTATACTAACTTATGTTAGCATAAAGAAATCGGAGTAATTACCTATTATGAGGAATTAAATCAAAATCATCAGTAGTTGTTGTAAAAGAAGCGGAGGTAATACCTGTGCATTGTGTAGACATTTTTGATAGCATGAAATTACGTTACCATTCTGTACAGAAATTGAGGAAATAAGTCGGTTATTTTTCGTTTGAAAACGACTTTTTCATCCTTGCTGGAACTTCCTGTTCTTGCGATTAGTGAAACTTGACAGTAGTTTCCAACTTCTTTACTTATAGAGATGCAGTTTAAAACAGAACTTGATATTTCCCCTTATTACGCTCCTTACTTTCAGCAATACTTCTCTTCATTTAAAATTTTCCTCGAAATTTCATAAATCTTCAAATTTCCATTCCAACAAATGCGGACTTTAATATGTAGTATAAAATACAGCTAAAAATGCTGAGTGCGTCAAAATAAAAACCTACGATTGTAACTAAAGTTGCTAACTAAAACAGCTAAACAAAAAAAAAGAAAGATGTGCAGTTCTAAATGTATATGTATGGAACAAAGTCATCCCAGCAGTCGAAAGATAAGATTTGAAAAAGATGATGAACTCACTATTAAAAGCTATTTGGAGTGGATCATTCAAGTTTCAAGAGCTGTTGGCAATATCAAAAAATAAAAAATAACGCTTGACTAGCATAAAGAAAAAGAGAGAATGCAAAGGCGTGAATACATGATAGTAAATAGATACAAAGGATCCTATCTTCATCAGTTCTCGGCCAGGGTATACTTACATCTGCAGTCCTACCGAAAAAACCCAATTTAGCTCTCGCTCTCAAACAAACGCCCATTCTATCTGCATTATATCACGTGGAGAAAGTATGCAGTATGCATGTATATAAAATACAATCAAATAATTCAAGAACTTTGCCAATAAACGCCCGGGAGTTTAATTACGTTTCACAGTATGCACATTGTACATATGGTAGTAAGAGAGAGTAAAGTAAATACGTTAAAGCCCGAGATCTGTGAAGACGGGAGAACAGAATGCATATAAATTGAAAGGAAAAGAAATGGAAACAGACAAAGGGAGAAAGCCCAACTAGTAGATATATTTCCATTGTACATTGTGCAGCATTTTCATCCAGTTGAATTTGAACTTGGGTTTTATATAGTTTGGATTTGGATTTGTATTTGAATTTATGTAGATCTAAGGATAAAGATGAGAATGAGGGTGTAAATGTGCAGTTATATGTTATATGTATTTGCCGAATAGCGAGAGAAGTGCGAGATCAGCCAGAAGACTCAAGGAAAGGCAAAGCGAGAGCTGGAGAAAAGAGAGAAAGTCATCATGACGTCTTATCGTCAGTCGACTCCTTTTCCTTTCCTTTTCCATTGTACCACATTATACAATGCAAACTTCTTCCGAATCTCGAGCATTAGTTAATCTCGTCAAGGAGGAAAATTTGGATAGAGAGTTCTACAATATATTTTTACATCACACTTATATATACTATATATTATGTTACATGTTAGGTTAGTACAATAGCTAGAAAACATCTTGGATGTTCCAAAGCAGAAGCTCAGCCTCCGACTTCCAGAATATATGTCAGTAATGATTCCCCGGGTTATGATTGCCTCATCGGATAAACTCCGCCATTCTCCATTAGTTTGACCTGTACCTTGTACCTTGTACATTGTACATTGAGTACCACTATCATAATCATAATATATCAAGGCTGGCAGGGAAATAATAATAATACATAAGAGTATGTAGAATGTAAAGATGGAAAATGATGTCAAACTGCAATATTTAACCAGTGTAATGTATATATTATGGACTTGACAAGAACTATTCAAAGGAGAAGGCATTTTTATTAGTGTGACATATTATACAGAAGTATGCACGTTGTCATACATAGTCGCACACACAGACACTCAGGGCGCTATGGCGATAACGAGGATGTGTTCCATAATATATTCACAAAATGTGGCAAATAATTTAGCCCTTTGCCTTGTCATCTCCATCTCTCCATAGCCAGAGAACACAGACCAGACTCACACTAAATTCTCCATTCACATGTAATTTATGCAGACAAATGATGAGAGAATTAGCAAAATGTTTTCATTAGATGTGAATGTGCGGAGGAAACTCTGCAAAATGCCTACTTACATATGTACAACCTACATACAAGCCTCCCCATTATTTTCACTCATTTAACTCTGTTTCTCCTGCATCTCATTCCCTTTAGCGTTTGAGTGAATGTGAATGAGTGAGTGAGTGAGGGGTTTTAACTAGAGGAAACAAACATTTTGAGCGTATGTATAATGTATAATGATCAATTCTTCTTCTACTTCTGAAGGATGAAAATGGAAATAAAGTTGATGAGAATGTTTACACGATTGTTATTACAGGGAACGCACCTTAGAACCAAGACGGTCCACAAAACACTGCAGCCCGTCTTTAATGAAACCTTGACCTTCTATGGGGTCACGCCCAATGATATGCACAACCAAGCTCTGCAAATAAATGTGATGGGTAAGTACTAAGTACATCTCTCTTTGTAATAAATAAAATATGATTATTGCCGTCATTTTATTCTGCGGAATTTGCATTATTTTCCTATGATTATTATTATGCATGATTGTGTGGTATTTCCTGAAGAAGACAGACGTGGCTGTCGAAAGCTCGAATAAAACCAAGTTTTATCATGAATTCCGATAACGTAAATAGTTGATTCCTCCTTTTCTACAAACACTATTTTCCCCCTAATTGGTACAATTTCACATACAATTTATGCACGCGTAAAAGACCCTCCAATCTTGCAAAACAATTTGGATGCAGAAAAGTTTTTCGCCCTCAAACAAGTCAAGTTTTCAATTGAACATAATTTACAGGAAATTGTGCTATGCGTGATTCATGAATCGGACTTTCCATAGTATTTACACATGTAATTTTATGAGCTACTTGAGACTTGGCCTGCTAGCTGCCTACATACATATTTGATTCGTCAGCCTAGTAAAACAATTGATTAAGATAATAAAAAATATGACGTAGGTTCACGTGGGCGAAGGATTTAACGTCTTTTTGCATCTTCTGTTAATATTCTTTTCAGTCATGCTTTTTTTGTTTATTGATAGTGGTTGTAGCGGTTATTGTTCATAACTACAATATAAATGTATGCAATTTCTTAGAACCGGGCTCAATATTTTGAACATACAAATGCAAGTGGTAGTAGTGATAATATGAGCAATTGAGCATAACACAGATAGTAAAATTATGGAAAAGCAAAAAACTGATACGGAAAAAGTGAGAATGCTAACTCGAAACCGATAAAACACTCACATTTATATTATGTTACATAGATAGTGTAAACACATATTATGTGTATATGTATATTATACATTTCGAGGTTTATCTATAAAAAATGTGTTTTACTTGTTTCTGCTTGAATTCCATTTTTTCCTGTCTCGAGTAAATAAATGATGTTGTTCCCTGTGCCTCCCGTTTTCTAGGAAAACAGGGGAAAAGTTAAACACATGAAAGAGATAGAAATGTCATTGAGATTCTCTTTCGTCATTCTTTATGTTTTGCTCCTGTTTAACCTTGAACGTTTTTATTAAATTTGCAATTTTCCTCAGCGTTTTTCAGTTGACACATCTTCCCTTGCACATGGAAATAAATGAGAAAAGGGGGCCTTGTGATTTTTCAACTATGGACATTGGACATATTTAATCGCCACAACATGATATAATATTCTAAGATTAAAGAGACAAAGACAAAACAGAAATTAGTTCATTTTTATTAGTAACTCGATATGTAATCTCAAATATCTTGCTTACAGAATTACATGATTAAATAAATATGATTAGAATAATGGTTGTACATTGTATATGCATAAATTACAACTTGTAGCTGTACATACTTGTAGCGTGGGAGCATTTTCATGCTATATTTACATACTTATTTAGCTAGGTATGTTTTATATAGATGTTTCACCTCAAGCGTGAAATAGGAGGTAAAAGTCCTGAAATTGTATCCTTCTTTTTATGCATATAGAAATGGCCTTGTGGGAGTAAGCTAAGCGATAGATCATAGATAGATCCATGGCATTATAATTTAAAATGGTAGGTAATGGAAATAGATGGTCTGAGCATGCAGCTTTGAAAAGCAACGTAAAATTTATACTAGACATATGTATGTATCTACTTAAAAAAGAACTTTGGGTCCGTTTTGAAATTGAGAAAGTTTTGGAGAAAACTGCTTTCCTTTTGTTACAATATTTTGCTTCCATCCTTCTACTATATTATTATACTATGTACTTGTGTGTGTGTCTATACAGATGAGGACAGGTGGGGACGAGACTGTTTGGGTTCATCCACAATTTCCCTAAATCGGATTCGACCTCAACAGACAAGATTGTTTACTCTGAGCCTGGAGAAAGGGCGCTTTGTAAGTTCCTCCAGCATGTTTTCATGTCATGTGGATGTGATGTCATGTGTAATTTGATGTTGTACATGTATTATGCTTTTTTTCTTCCTAAATAACTTTGTAGTAAAAGATATGATGTGATATATTATTATATGACATCATATTATGCTGTGTATATGGATACCGTTGAAAAGGGTTTGAGATGTCATACATTAAAAGCAGTAAAAATCCATTTAATTTTGTACACCATTTTTGAAAAATCTAACGCTGTTTGACGGTATAAATATACATGGACACATTTTGGTTTGGTAAAACATTTGGGAAAATGACACCCGCATCATCATATTGTACTAATGATACCACATACCACGGAAAATACAATACATGCAGACACAAATACGAATATATAGAACATATTATATTTTTTATACAATATTTTAATACACTTTTACCTATATTCGTACAACCATTTTTCACTATAAAACATTTTATAAAATACAAAGAAAATGGACAGGTACAAATAAGTACGTACAATATACTTTTTTTCTAGTGATTTTTCTACTGCCGCTGAAAAAAATAATAGAGTGAAACAGGAGAAGTCCTTCGACCTCGTTAACTCCTCGTCGTCTGGAGAGACTTGTCATGTCAGACTCGGGAAAATGAGGAAGAAGATCCCTTTGACATTTACACGGATTTTTACAAAATATATTCTGTCATACTATTTTATATGTATGTTTAAACCATGTGCGTTTACATTCTACAATAATAATTGATAGTATATACCGACGACATGATGTTGTGAGTTAAAAAAAGTTGTTTCAAACTTTTCCAAGAATGCTTTGCTTCCTCTAATCTCTTTTTTACAATTAGTACTATGTACTACACATTGAAAACACATAATACATATTCATTGTATTAATCTATAATAAATGCATGCTAGTTTTTCCTACTGGATAAGAGATTACGCTAATATTTTGTAGATTTTTTCGGTTTTTACACATTTTTCTCATGCTAATGTAAGATTAATGCTGTAACTTTTAATTTTAACGTGTATTTTTTTCTGTGTTTTGGAACAGTCATTACTATATTTTATTACAATGTATACAGTAATATAGATACTTGCACAGAAGTTCCACATACACCGACAATTTTATTGCTTGTTTGGAGTTAAATTATTTTTTCCCATTGATGACAAAAAATAATTGAATAACTGTTGACAACTGACAACTGCGTGCATTCTCCTGTTTCTTATTAATTTATTAATATCTATGTTCGACGCAATTCCTAAAACTATGTACATGTATCAGTCGGTACAATGTATAAATATTATAAAAGAGAGTTTAAATAAATAATAAATAATCCGTCTCGAGTCTAAGAGGAAATCCAAAAGGAGGAAGAAATCAATACACATTTCCGGTGAAATGCCATTTCATTATTTTTTCATTTTCTTCTATACCATAAGCATAATATATTATTTATACACGCACACACAATTTTCCCATAATAATAAACAGAGCACAGAGCACAGAGTATCAATACTTATGTACATGAATATCATAAAATGTATCTTCTGTCTGATGTATTATGTATTATACTGTCGATTATAAAATAACTTGCCCACTTTTGAAATCACGATTTCTAAGGAACTTTCTTCCATACATCAATACTTTTTTGTAGTCTTCAAAAGCGGAAAGTTTTTTTTATAATTGACCGTACTAAAATTTATAAATAATAAACATCTTTTATATTTATCTTAAGTATTGTATCACAACATTTTTTCTAAATATAAATACATAAAATTTTCTACACTCATTGATTGTTGAAGTTTACTACAAATAATAATGATGTACAATACTGATACATAATATTCATACACATACATATATATATATACAATGTAACATCGCATGTTGGTCAAAAGTACTTGACATTATCTCTGACCTGGATTTCTATACTCTGTCTTGTCAATTAACTGTGCAAGTAAGTAAGTAGTAGTGCATGTTGCTGTTTAAATTGCTCAAGACTTTGAACAAAATTTACTGTAATATAATATATAGCATAAGAACCTAATTTGATTTTTATCTGTCATTCTTTTTTCGGTCTGTTCATCAACCGCCTACATACATCCATACATCCACTCGATTCCCATTTCCAACTGTTTTTGTTCTACCGCGTGGGGGGTCAACTTCAACTTTCATGAACGTGGTGAAAACAAAACAAAACAAAAAAGACGGACGAGAAATGGGGTCGTGGTCGCCTGCTCCTGAGCCTGTGTTACATGTCAGAACGGAACCTTTTGCTCGTGGGCATAATCAAGGCCGATCTACATGGACCCGCTTTGGATCACACCAGGACTTCCGACCCGTTTGTCAAAGTGTGAGTTCTCTCCTTGTTTTTTATCTACAAGTAACAAGTATGAATTCTAGAATTTTAGTATCGGAAACACATAAATGCCTATAAACTATACACAATAAATACTACTGGTAACTGCACAGTATTTCAGAATAAAAGTATAGCTACATGTCTGCTAGATATACATTCTACATTCTATTACTTTATAACACTTTGCAACAAAAACATTTTGATTTTACGTTGTGCATAAAAATATGTCTTGTACAATGTACAATATCTGCACCTTTATTTTTCCCTGTTAACGTTCATAGTATTGACGGTGAAAATCTATACAATAAAAAAGTTTTTGTTGCAACATTATATACAGTAGACACTACACACACTACATATTTAGACACACCATTCAATTTATTTCGTTCTCAATCGTTTTTACAAAACTCGTAAAAATAAAACCATGTTCCATAACGACTTTTCCCTCCTCTCCCAAAGAGGTTTTACGTGTTCATTCCCGCTGACAGATTGAAAAGTCGGGAAACTAATACCATACAATAATAATAATAATAATAATGACAACAGTCGCAAATAAATAGGGAGCGACAGACAGGCAGACAGAGGAAGAGGACAGAGTAGGAGAAATAATATATCCGTATATGTATGTATGTATGTATGCGAAACGTGAGATATCCTCAGTCACGTCAAACTTGTTTAGAAAATGTGTGAAACTGAAGCAGAGCGACACTTTCGATTCATTCCTTTCCACTCCACTCATGAGTGAGTACAGTGAGTAGTGAGTAAAGTATGACTAACTAGAACAAGTAGAGAAGAACAGAAGAGAGAGAGAGAGAGAGAAAGCAAAAGAAAATCCATCCATCTAAATATCCGTCCATATGTATTGCATTGTATTGTATTGAGAAGTGAGATTGAGCCCCGTCTACATACATATACAGTTTGTATGATGGCTGATGGCTCGCAGTCATAGTCATAGTCAATAGGCATGTCTTCATGTTCAAATCTTGGAGCTCTGTGTCAGCTTTTCGTCTTCAACGGAGGAAATCAATGAAAGTTTTTCCAGAACGTCTGCGAGCATCAATGTAGAATAGATGGGGAATCAAAGTCAAAGTCAAGTCGCGGTGTATTATTATTATTCTGTGAATTATTTGAATATCTGCAAATAATTGACAAACGAGACAGGGGAAGAAGAAACAAAGCCGAGAGAGAATTTATCACACATCAACGATAGTATAATAATAAAGTAAATAATAATAGAAGGTAAAATAATACATCTCTGTTATACTTACATACATACACACATAATATTATACATACCTAGAGAATTGACATCGTGACATGTTGGTACATATGTACAATAGAATGTGAAATGTCTATGTAAATGTTCCTAAAAAATATTATGTGTATCAAACATGTAGATTTTGGATGTCGACGAACTTGTATTTAGTAGTGGTTAAGCAGACGGAGAGAAGAGAGGTTGACATTTGTCTCTTGTGTGTATCCCCACAGTGACAGAAGCATCAGGGGCAGTGTGTTGAATATGTATAGATAAATCGATTCTTTTACACTTCCCTACGACCACCATCATGTTCTACAGATACATTACAAATACATATGTATTATACAGCTGTGTACTATATATTTTGTTACTGCAGTGAGATGGTTCTGCTGGTTGTTATGCATGTACTCCAATCTTTTATGTAGATATTAGATATATATGATGGATATGTAAGTGTGTACTATGGTGTTGTGGATTGGCGATGAAGAGTTGGGACCGGAGTTGGAGTTGAAGTTGGAGTGGAAATAAGTCGAGTCGAGTTGAGTTTAGCCCTAATAGTAATGACACATCTTGTAATGATTTCCTCACCACCAGCAACATCATCCATCCATCCATCCCACCTACACTCTACTCTACTCTACTCTACTCTACTCTACTCTACTCTACTTTGCTATATCCACACACAAACACACACACACTATCATTGATTTCAGCTGTTGCTCTCTCTACTTTCCTTTTACTTTACTCAGGCCCATACGTAGCTGAGGATCCAGACCTTTAGTCGACAGTCTTTTTTGGATTCATGCTGGAATAGAATCTGTAGGTTCTCTATACAGAATGAAATAAATATTGGTGACAACTCTCATGGTCGATGCCGATATGCATACATACAGGCAGTTCTTTCACCTATGTATCTCATGCATACACCTCTAATCCACTTTCCCCGTTTTTGGCGTTTGGGTAATATGTAATATTCCATGCTATAACATACCACATACTGTATACTGTACCTATTGATACTTTTTTCCAGTTCCAGCTAACAGGTTGCATGTAACCTTTATCATGTTCCTTTTTGCACATCGAGATGTGTGTAGTACATATGTACGTATGTATAAGTAGGGATGATAATACTCCTGATGAGCCTACTAAGAATTGGAAAGTTATGAATAATCTTTCACATGAATATTATCCTGCTCTCACTTTCCTGATTGGTGGTCCACCAACAAAATTCTGTGTAAAGAAATGTGTACAGTGTACACACTACACACAGAGGAGAAAACATTTTGTATAGCTGGCTCTGAATTCTACGAAAATCAAATCTCCTTCCAGTTTTACCTTCTGCCTTTTTGCACTTTGCCTTTGGATGGAAGGAGAGAATAATACGAGTATGTATAATATATATTGTAAGATTGCTAAGTGCAAAATAGGAATGAGACTCAGAGGTAAAGCAAGAGTAGTAGTAGTAGTAGTAGTAGTGCAAGAGTAATCGTTTATTCAGGTAGTCAGGAGTAAAATTATGACACGTCAGGTCAGGTCAAGAACCAAAATCCAAGTCCCAGAAATAACAGTGCTCAGTCTAGAGGTCAAAGATAGCTTAGGTCAGCA
>JAQIVE010000777.1:0-31711 GCA_034698285.1 Sminthurinus bimaculatus | reverse complement strand
AAAATGTTGGGTTTCCAACGCAACACAATTATGGAATATTATTTTTGAATCAAAAACCATGCACTAATAGGCATAGACGTAAATTGTATTTCTATACAAAAGCTGCAAAAAGCTTGCTGTGCCACCTGAATTTTGACAATTTGTGAAAAACACGGCCCTCCTTCGATTATATCAGAAGAAACATGTCAAAAATTTTCAATTTATATAAGAATAAATTTTTGTGCATCGCTGGGTCATCACCATCAATCTTGGAGCAAAATATTGCATCTGGAAAAATGTAAGGGCACTATTATATCACATGTACAGAATATACACATCCACATGTATGTTTACTTTAATACTCATGTTCATGGCCGTGGGTTATAAGTTATAACTCTCTATGTGTATATTATATTATACTCCCAACGGGCAAAAAGGAGTATTCTTCAATCTTCCAATTTAATCCTTTTGCTGTCGTTGGGAAACTTCTTCTTCCTCCAACACTGTAACATTTCGTCTTGATTTCTCGGGCAAGCAGAGGAAAAAGAAGATAATGAGGATGAAAGATAAGCCGGAACCAGTCCATGAAAATGAAAACTTTATCTGTGTTCTTTCATC
Source organism: Sminthurinus bimaculatus (assembly GCA_034698285.1). Taxonomy (NCBI): domain Eukaryota; kingdom Metazoa; phylum Arthropoda; class Collembola; order Symphypleona; family Katiannidae; genus Sminthurinus; species Sminthurinus bimaculatus. The sequence continues at coordinate 31,114 of JAQIVE010000777.1, read as the reverse complement.
ATCTGTCCTATTCAAGACGTTTTCTCGCTCATTTCCTCAAACTTGTGTGCATGTATGTAATACAATATGCTTTCCCTTCCTCTGGCCCTCTTCCCTTTATGCAATATATAATAAAAGCTTAATATACACACGGAAAGAGGAAGAAGAGCAAGTGGGATTCAAAAAAATGTTTTTTTTTCACTATAAAAGTCATATGTATTACAGGATCATCAAGGGATTAATATTATATAATTTCCACTACTGATATTTTTACAACGATCAAAGTCTCTCCAGTAATAATCATCGTAATAATATCTTGTTATTATATATTGTAATTATTTTGGTGAAGAGTGACGATTGCCAAACGAATGTAAGTACATGCTAAATTTGAACCAACAATGAAACTTAATAATTTTCCAAAAACAACAATATAGTGACTAACTAACAACACCATAAAAACATGATATGTCTTGATAATCTTGTACATATACGACAGAATGCGACACATGAGAATGCATGACTCTTCCCTACTATGTAACAGTTGTGACATGGTAAACTATATTAAACAAGTTCAAAATTTTGCTTCCAAATAAACGTATTATTTAAAAAATACAAGTTGAGGAGCAAAGGATAAAAGACTGGATGGATAAAGCTATGAAACCAGTTAGGATAACATCGTATTGTAAATACGTATACACATAAATTACACGTATATATAAATAATAAAGCTGCAACTGCGTGTCACGCACTTTCCCCGCAGCATTTTCTTCGCCTCCTTTGTTCTTGGTCGTTGGTTTCTCCTGAAAAACTCCGGACATGATCCAAATAACTCAAGTAATTATGTACGTGGGAATCATAAATACATCGCCTATTTTCTCCCCGCTTTCACCATGTACATTGTACATACACCCCTATTAGTATGGAGAATGCAGCGGAAAATTTATTTCTGGTTTGAGAGTACTACTTTACGACTACGACCACGATTACGATTACGATTGCACAGCTCCTGTGCGTGTGCTGACTAAGTTTCGTTATACAGCCTTATTTCCTACCGGCCCGACTATTATCCATATGTATGCACCTATTAAAACTACCTATTGGAATTTCTTGGAGAAACGGACCGAAACGATTACAATTGGAAAGAGCATGGTCTAAATTCTAAATCATACCATGAAAACACCCCACTCAAAGTTTTGCATATTATTATTAACTAAAAAAATGAGTACCTATGGTACGTGTAAAACATCCGCTTTTTAAATTTAGAGGTGACGACGGATCACCCAATCCTTAAAGTACAACGTAGATACTGTAGGGAAAGTCAGCACGTAGTATACACACTTCCGCATATTATTATTCTATGACTATTATTACCGCACATCCGAGTCAATTATTGTATAATGGACGATACGAAAGCTCGTCGATAATGCGAGGGATCAAACGGCGGAGTAAATGAATGGAGATTCGTGGGCAAATAGGCTCACGCGCTCTTCTTTATGTCGCCCATCGGTACCTATACCTACCACACGTTAATGTGAAGCATATCAAATGTCGTACAGAGATAGAATATAATTTGTCTGCCTGGTCCCTTCTCGATTCTCACTTTCATATACGTATATACCCATGTACTTGTATTGTGTGATATGACGACGGGCGGCGGGCAAGCGAGCCACGTCAACAAGTTTATATACTGAATGAAGAAAGACGAAGTGAGCAAGAGAGAGAGAGAGAGAGAGAGAGAGAGAGAGAGAGAGGAAATTCACTTAAGTTTAGCCGCAAACAATGCAACTCAATCCATTAAGTAAAAAGCAATCAATTTTTTATCACCACACCAAACAAACACAGCAAAATGTGTGAAATAGTAGTCGTTAGTAGTGGTAATAATAGTAAGGAATCACAATAAAAGTGCAACTCGAGGGACAGAAAGAAAGCCAAAAGTGTCCCTATTCAGTGAGGTAATCGAAATATGGTGATGGTCAAAGGCACAAAAGAAGTAGAGAGAATGAGTTGAGTAGAGTCGTAGACAGGCATCGATAACTCACAACTGTACACACACTATACAGATGCACCGTATTTTTTACAAGGCAAAAATCAACTGTTGTTCTTGCATTGTGTCACCTCTACGATTTAGAGAGACACATGAAACAGACTAGAAATTGCGAATTTAATTTAAGGGTCTCAAAATTGACACGAGTGCTTTCACTTCACCTTTAAAACCCTGAAACACCGTCACTTTACACAGCGTTACCCAAATATACACGCATTTAGCTTTAACACGGGTAAAGTACACTTCATATTGTATTATGTATACCTATATGTATCATGTTTGCGTAGAGTAAACGGAGATGGGAAACACAGACAAGAGAGGAGATCAGAGAAATACAAGGAAGGAACACCAGGCTTCTTTTGATGTGTATGCATATAATTCATGTCTTAGTTGTGTTGTGATGCTCAATAATGTTCTTTTGGCGAAATACCGAAATGGAAACCCATGAAGCGGCGAGTGAGACATTATGCAGTACACAGTATCTATCTACAATCTACACACACACACACACACTAACGCTGCACATCCTGATCCTGACAATATTGCCGGCTCTGCCAAAATAATGGAAATGGAGTTAAGTCGTCGTCGTCTTCGGCTTTACTAAATGGCTACCGGATGATTGTTCAGACGGAAAGTTGGTCCCACTGAATATTGTCCAAATGGAAAGTGAGTCACATGGAGAACGGAATGCCATCGTCCATACTGTTGCATAATAACAGTAACCGTGTATCCGTAACATCCTTGTGCAAGACATTTGGGCCTGATCTCTAAATCTCAATGTAAAGTGGCTCACTTTAATCTTATGGTAGGTCAAATGGGAGTGCACGCGATAATGAATTTTTTATTTTCATCCAACGACATACATACAAACTTCAGTATTAAACCTGAGTTGAAACAGAAAGACAGACAAAATATACATATATAGGTATATGTATGAACGTACATTTGTGTGTGTATGTATACATTATGTATGTATGTATCCTCATGTATACTTATGTGTACGCTTATGCTTATGCAAGAAAGATGGTGGCTGGACTTTTTACTACATTGACGCGAATTCCTTTTCCCATTAAATTCAAATTATTCACCAATTCTATTCAGTTCAATTAAGTTCCATTCCATTCAGCTCGGCTCAATTCAATTTGATGGTTCATTTGGTCAATGGAATCACTTTGCAAATACATACAAACGACATATTCCTTGAGGCTCTCTTTCTAGGAAAGATTAAGTCCTTTGAGACTGAACAGCTATATATATAAAATATAAAGCACTATGTTACAGTGTTACAACTAACATGGAACCTTGATACAAATTCAAACTAAAACTGGAAAACATTAGCACACCACACCACAGTTGTCGCTAATTAGGAAAAGGCTTTGTACTTACTCTCCTCCTAAAATCTTGAGTATTTACAATGGGCTGAGGCATTTTCCTTTAACATTTAACAGATTTAAAAGATCCTTCTCCACTCTCATGCCCATACAAATTACAAATTACGATATGCTAAGCTCTCACTTTGCGAGAGCATCTTCAGCACGTCCATATATATACATATATGTATATTGTATATGCACGGTGTTTATGTACATACATATCTGCAGATTTCCTTTTGATTTTCAAAACTTTTGTTGACACTTTGCATCATAATTGAAACATATAATATAGTTCTTTCATATTATTATTATGCTGTTATGTATTGCATTTGACACTTTACACCCTTACATAAGGTATTTATTTGCATATTCATGTATTAGAAATATATTTGCATCTCTGCATCTACCCATGCGTGTGTGTATCTATTTCAGGGCGTTGATGCCCATGAAATTTGAATAAAGTCATTCGCTTGAACATTTGAGCTATTGTATTCACTATATGCACTATTCACCTATTCTGATACTTATATTACATAAAATGAACCAAGCTAAATATATTTTAAGAAGCACTCTCTTTTATGATACTATTATATTATACTATTTATTATTATTATTAGTGCTTGGCCGATGTCTCGTTCAAATGAGGATTCTAATTTGACGGAACATGAGGCTTTATGGAGACTCATTCCGTACACTCACAATCAGTCTTTATTTGAGGAAAGGCAGAGAAAAAGCGTGTATACGTACCTACATAATACACACGTAAATATGTATGTATGTATGTAGTGTTGAGTTGGAGTTGAGCTTATCGATTCGGCTCGTTGATTATAATACATCTACATAATAATGTGTCTATGTTTTGTCCATACCATACTAGATATATACATTGTACATACATACATATACATACATGCTGAGCTGTTGTGGCAGCTGTGACGAACAAAGAACAAACACTTCATCGCCATCCTCATAAATTACACGAATATTATTTATCGTGGCAAAATACACTATTTATATGATTAGGTTATGCAGGCTCCTCTCCTCTGTCTAAGTCTAACTATTCCTCTCTTGTTCCTCTTCTTCTCCTCTTGTGACTTGTGATGGAAGGAAAGGAGGGCACAGCTCAGCTCAACACAACTCAACTCAACTCACCACCCGAAGAACCGAAAGAAAACATCCTCCTCCTCCTTCTATCCTTCCCTATCATAAACATACATCACCATCTACATCATCACCATCATCATGTTAATACTCGTGTGCATAATACACGGAATATTATTTATCTCCTAATATTATGAGTGAGCAACGGCAACAACATGACGAACCTACAACAAACTATCATCACCAAGAATATCTAAGCCAAAGTTGTATTTCATAGTTTACAGGAGTCGAGAGAGAGACCCCGACCATTTGATTTTGTGGTGAGTAATTTGAGAAATCGACACAATGGATTACTGCGGCGCTCACTGTACTTGGCATTCGTTGGCTGACTTTCCCCAAAACCTTTCTCTCACCAAACTCATTTACTCGTGATAATAGAAGTGAAACGAAGAACAAGAAGACGAGGATGAAGCTTCTACACAACTAATTAAATATTTTTTGATGGCAGTATTGATTTTTCGCCGTCTTCGTCTTTGTCTCTGTCTTGCCATCGCATGGCATGGCATGGCAGGCCATGGTCTCCATCTTGCACGAGTAATAAGATGATGATAGCCTCGAATATATTTCTCCACAGTCATTATTTCTTTTAATGAACCACAGCGCATCCAATACAACAACTATATATACACACATTTAGATGAACCCTTCCCACACACCATCAGCCGAAAGAAAGTCAAGACAAGAAAAGGGAAGCGGAATATCGTATGCTGTATGTTGTATAATATACATAGTGTAAATAAGTAACTACACATCTAAGCATAACTACGTCCGCCTTTAACACACACACACACACAAACTCATGCACAACCTTTTTTATCAGGGACTTTGCATGGATCTTTTTAGTCCTATCCTCGTCATCAACATCCAATACTAACTACGATATGCATGTAAATATGTACATATGACCATAAAATATAATGAAGGAAAAGGAAGTCGAATTCCATCGGCATGCCGGATCCTCTGTGTGGACCTATATTTAAATGGCCATACATTAGAAACGGACTCCATGATTACGCTATAATTATTATGAAATTGTTATCATTAGAAATCCCGAAGCCGTTTGAATTTGTACATATAGTCTCAAAAAACCGGCCTTCGCCCAAGTAACGAAACTTGACGTTGCACGAAAACTTCAAAAGATAATAATATTGGGATACTAATCATATCAGTACTTAATCATAGAGTGCAAAACTTTTCCCCAGTAGTTGAAATTCATGTTTGCACGATTTCGTAGCCTTTTGAATTATTCAACAGAAATTACAGCAACATAACGAACTTGCTGCAATTTATTTGAAATGTGGACAGTGTACAAAACGCATGTAAGTACATACTTTGTATTACTCCTATTCGGATCAATACTTTTAAACTTTTTGGTAAGTATTTTTGAAGTTTACACTCACATATACATAGAAAAGTGAGATACATAACTGTGGAAACGAAATAAAAGTTGAATCAAGTAAAGGGTCCAGAACAAGTCGCTTGGCGCGGAACTTGCGTAAAATAAACAAATATAGTGGCCTACGGTCTGCACAGGTGGAATAATTCAGACATACCTCTGGGTGATCAAAGTCAGTTCCGTTGTCCACGTGACTGCAAGTCCAAGCGGAGACTCGGCGAGTGTTGAAATTCATTTCGTGGTAAATTTATACTAATATTCTATCAAAGGTATTTTGTATTAATTTTTATTATGTAATTTATTCCAATTGTGAGTCTTGGGCACTTTACTATATTGGGTTATGTGTTTTTGTTATACTTTGATGGATCCTTAGACTTAAACACTTTAAATATGTTCAGCGTAAACTCTCCTTCTCAAATCGTTCCACCTTCTTCTTTTATCCTTTAAACAATGGCCCACTTGAGTTTTCCGTAACACAACCATTGTTGAATTGTTTCAAGAATTCATCTAGTGCACGGAAAACAATTGAGTGACAAAGTACTTCCTCAAATTTGTTACAACTGTACCATTTTCTTGGTTGCTCTCCACAAGCGTTTACCTTCTTTGAGTTGACCCCCACTAACCCACACACACAAAACCAACAAGCTCACCAGGAATTAGTCACACGATTAACAAATAGTTTTATTATCATTATTATCCTTATTCCGGTCTTCATGTCTTCTTATTTTACTGTCGAATCTTCCAAAAAGCCACTTTTGGAAAATTCACTTTTGAGCCATTCCACAATTTTTTGCTCAACAATGAGAATAGAGGATCGGATGGAAACCACTATTCCTCCCGCTGTCACCTTGTTTACTTTGTCATGCACTTGTATTGACCCTAATTATGAAGAATGACAATAATGTTGTACACACAGGGCCATGGATTGGATCCACTGGGCAAGAGGTCCTCCAATTTTATGCACAAGCAAAATCCTAGCCAAGACAGCCTGCCCCTGATTATTATGGTTATAATCACTACTATGTATTATGATTGTAATAATAATACGGTAATAAAAGTAAAAAACAAACGTGAGAAACCCTGTGGCCTAAAGTTGGCAACGATGAGACTTTAAAAATGCACTTTGTTAGTTGGGCCAAGTTTAAAGAGCAGAGAACCAGAGCAAAGAGAAGAGATAGAAGAAAGGAGTAGTTTGAAACTCAACTCCACCGCCACACACCATTCTCCTCTGACTGATGGAGGAGAGTGAAAGTGAGTGTGGTGGTGGCCCGTGAAGAAGAAAGGAACACACAGCATCAAGTTGGATGGGGAGCAGCCAGGCAGGCAGAAGCAAAGCACTTATGTGCATGTATATATCTACATACTTATGTATACAAAAATATAACTGCGCTCCTCCTGTCTCGACTCTCTGTTCGACTCCTTCCTCACAGGAATGAAACTCTTCCTCACTATATGTATACACTGTATGTAGTCACAACAGGTAGTTTAGTTTTCAAACTCAACTTTATTACAACTTTTCACAGTTTTGGGTCCATAATATGTATGTTGTACGTACAATCACCAACTCCGAATAGAATAGGTAGTTGTGCATATAAATACGCATACATGTGTGCATAATATATTATACAAATGCACAATGCAATATTATTTTTCGATTAGATAAATAGATTTCCAAGGATACAACATTGTATGCACACTGTATGAAAAACATTTTCTTCATCGTTAATTCGCCCTGGTTTAAAACTGAAAACAATGTGTGTGCGTTAATGGGATTTGATTTGATAGGCTCATGCAGCTGCACGTAATTCGTAGCATGAGAGATACAAAGATCCAAATACCAGCAAGTTTACACATTAAAACAAATACGGTTATGAAGGCCACTGCTTCTTTGTCATTTTTCACACTTATCAACAGCTAGATATAATATTGCATAGCAGTTCGGCCAATTGTAAGTGAAACAATAATACATACATCGTGTAATTAGTATTAATTACAATTCCTATCTTAAGAACAATAAAATTGTTAGGTATATACTCTAAAAGTTCTTTACCGACAAGATAGTTGAAACTTTTGACGGCATATGTTGCTTTTGGAAAATGATAGATCTCTGTTCTCAAGATGAAACAATGTGTGAAAACTGATGCTTTTTAAGGATGTACGTCTTTTCTCTTCATTTTATTGTGGAGATTCCCAGATGCATGTATCTTACATACGTAAATACATACACCGAGAGGAAGCATACATACAAGTCTATACATATTCAGCTCGATTCAAGAGGAAGAGGAAGAAAGCCCGGAGAAGAGCGAGGAAAAGGAAAAGACAAAACCAAGGAGGCAGTCTCTCTCTCTCTCTCCTCTTCTATAATATGTATGTATACAGAACCTCAGTTTTTAATCAGCAAGAGAGCAACGGAAAAGACGCATGTGCACCTTGCTCACAATATTTTTTTTTATTTAGCCTTTTTACTTTGGAAACTTTCGATTCTAGGAAAGTTTTAGACTGGTCCCCCATATATTTCTTTTATGTATCAACGTTAATCGGAAACATTTCAGGAACTGAAAGTTCCCAAAGTAGGCTTAACTCTTAACTCTACAGACTCGGCACATCTCCACAGTTCTATAAAATCTAAAGATACTTATCGTTTATGCATAATATGTTACAAAATATTGTGTGGTAGATCAAAATATGTATAAAATACGAGTCTTACTATGTTATCATTTTATTGATGATCACCATTGATGACTTTATGTAGCATTATATGATAAGATGATACACATACTTTCTCCTCCCTGAAGCATTTTATCATTATGCCACACGTATATACTGTATACAGACTACAAAATGTAGTGCTGTAAAAACGTAATGAAAGAGTCACCGTCAAATAAGCGCTCATCTCAAATACACGCCCTTCTTCCACAACTACATTTATAGCACGGAAAAAGTACAATAACCCCTCCCCATCACTCAAAACGTTTGCAAATAAACGACCGAGCGGTTAATTGAGTTTTTACGGTATATACAAGCAAAGAAATTACAATCGAGATGGGCGAGAGAGAAAAGCAGAGAGGAAGAGAAGAGAGTGAGAGACAGGGAGGGAGAGTACATAAAAGAACTCGTCAATAAAACCATAAATAAAATATGGAGTAGATTATATTTGGAGCAATCAAATAGATATGCCTATACTACAGAACTCTGGATAAATTGCCTCTTTCCCTCTGCCTCCACTGTTCATTAGCATGGATGTGGGGCAGTGAAAAACTGGAAAAAAAATTTCTACTCTGAGAGTCTAGTCATCTATTTGAACATCAACATCACTTAAAATAGATGATGTTACTACTTATTTATTATTTTATTGCTCGTGAATGTCGTGAGCTTATTCTTTTAGTATACTGCCTCCTCTTTTCTAGACTATATATTACAGTCTTAATGTACAGAGTGGAATTTACAAAGTTATCCACTATACCCTCAGAAATTCTAGCCTTATTCCCTTGCATTTCCATTAATCATATACTATATATGTACATGCGAAGCTCTACGGAATTTTATATGAAAGTGGAAAAAATTAGTGAGGTCATTCAAAAAAAATCCCATCTACGAAACCAGTTTTGCTTTTCCAACTTCAATGAATTTCAAAAACTATGAGGGAGACAGATTGACATGTATTGCCTCAAAAGTGCCTAAAAGTTCAAACTTGTAGCCTAGATAAAAGCCGGCAGCTTTTATTGAGCTTGAAAATAGTTTAATTGCGAGGAATTTGGTAAATTTTGGATAAAAAGTTCCTTCAAATAGTTTCCTACAACTTAAAGGCCACCCTATACATGATTTACATGAATCATCGTTTTGAATTATACACAAGCAACTTCCTTTGTACTCTTGTATCATGTTTGAATACTAATACATATTCAAATTCAAATACTGAATACCGTATATAGATACATCTGCATGTGTACACAGAAGGTCGGTAGACAGACAGATCTCCTCTTTATATGCTTATGCGTATTAGCATCCATGAAAAGTGTTCAAAGCAATATACAGATGTGTATGAAAAGAAGAGAAGATCATTTTCATTTCATTTCATGGGGAATAGAGACTATAAGAAGCTTAGATAAAAACCAATTTGGAGATCAAACTGACGTCCAAAGGGATGACAGGAGATTCCGAGAAAATCTCCCCATTCTTTTGATTCATACTCAGTTCTTCTTATCCATCAATCTATATATCTATCTATCTATTCACCAATGTACACTACACTTACATATCTATCCATCTCATTCTTCTTTTCGTTTTATCACTCTCTGAATCTGTAAATATACAAAGCACTTTATTCTTTATTCTCTCCATTATTTGCCTCCACCTCATTCGAACGAAAATGCACCAAAGTACATCCTTCCATGTCATGTTTTTAATTCTAAGGTCACTCCTATTCCCATTCCTGGACAAAATACCCCGTAGTCATAGTAATATTTATATAGGATAGTCCCATGGTGTAGCTTTTGGTGGCTTCAACGTGTCAACGTTCCCATTCTGTAATCACTATACAGCTTGCACATACTTTCCTTTATTGCAAAAATTATTTTCCTCCGTATTTATACTTTATACGCGCAGGATTTATTGCAAATTTTGAAACAAATCTAATCGTAAGTCGGACAGCAACTTAATATCCTTACGTGCCAAGTATTTTCTATGCATTGAAAATTCTTTAAGCTTACGAGGCGCCGATTAACAAAATGGTTGACATTTCCCTTCCACATTTATCTCTAAATATGTATATGAAAGTATGGGATGATAGTATTCTAGCTTATAAAGTACTTAAATGTAATTTATTGTAAAAGTGATGAAGTGTGAATAATTCTTCTTACCTGTTTGAGTACTGGTATCAAAAAAAGCGCATGAAGTTTCTGCAAGAATAGAGGGACACATAGTTTATAGAATTAATTTCTGTTATTTATCATGTAATACCGTTTTAAAATGATTTCCCGAAAGTATGTAGGAACCATTTCACCCTTTTCCCACTCGTCCTTAATATTGTGGTATAATTATAATATAATGTATGCATATATTTTTAATTATCAAAAATATTAGTATTAATACTTGACTTACCAACAGTCATTGTGGCGATTGTACCATCTGTTATTTGCGCCGAGCTGTCTCGACGACCTCTGCTCTTTGTCAGTTCTTCGGATTGACTCGATTGTCTTCTGAAATTCATTTGCAGTTGTTAGACCACCCAGGGTAATGTGACAACACAATTTAATCTTGTATAGCATTCTCACAACATATCATTAAAATAGAAATACATGCACACGCACACACAAATACATAATAAACAGTCAAAATGTATTATGTTATGTATATTGTATAATATATTGTCTTTAGAAATAATACTAATACAGGGATTGCAAGAATAGCGTTGACTAGACATGTTTAATGTTTAACTGTGGTCTAACTAGTAAATAGAATTTATATTAAATGGTTATAATTATTAGTATTATACGGATGGCTAATGGTTTAAAATACTTTACAAAAGGTTAGTTGGGAATAGGATTGGTAAAGAGGAAAATTCAAGCGTAAATTATTATTATTATTGTGTATTGTTTTGCTGTTGCTTTCTCCATTCGCTTGTGTGTGATTCGGAAAGAAAGTCAAAGGGCGAGAACTGTGCACAGGTGAAACAACGCTGTACTCAGTTGTGGCTCACAGCGAAAGAAAAATTTATTATGTGGTAAGCATGACTGCTTACCTAAGTACTACACAAGTACATACATACATATATGTTAAGGAGGATGTTATGTATTATGTACACATGGTTAGTCATCTATCTAAATGGTTTTTCTACTTGTACCTACAACTTGTGTAACAACAGCAACAAGAATAGTATTATATTATATAGGTATATGTATGTGTTTGAAACGTAAAAATACATGTGGAATTTGTTTATACATCCATTATAATACACGTACATGTGTAATGTTTACTGTACATATGTAAAAGTATGTGTAACTATGTGTAGTATGTATACACATAGAAATGGTCGGAACTACAAGCATTCAACAGGTGCAGTGGAATGGAAACGATCAACGCTTTTAACTTATTTATAGGGATATGGTTAAATGGGAGTACCCAGTGGTAGGGAGAAGGAAAAGCACTTTTCTCATATTACAAAATACTTTACACACATTCATAAATACACACAATACAAATAAAACGATTAGAATAATATTAGCCTGCGTCGATTCGATTCGTCATTATTATTGTGAATTGAGGGGACCACCCGCTAGGAAAATTCTACGAAGCTCATCCTAGCAATTTAATTCAAGAGACTGCAGGCACCCCACATACATACAAAAGGTTTAAGGACAGTTTAACGTGGAAAAATAATAGCTACCTGTTAAATGGCTGCCTTGAAATAAGAGCAGTCTCAACCAAGTCTTATTAACTGATTTGCGTGCAGTTTTTAGGGAATTTCGTATGTCTGTATGGAAAAAGGAAATTGCTTATCATTTGGCAACCTGAATCGAAAAATGACAAATCGATATAGAGGCTAAAGTGCGTGTCGCTTAAACATAAAAATAATAATAATGGCAGTAATAGGCCACTAACGAAAGACTAACTATGAAGCGAACGAAAAAATGGACATGGACATATGGACTAGGGGAAAAGTTCAACAGCACACTTGTTATTCATACTCCCACATTTATAACTCCTACATACTCATGTATTATAATATTATATGTAGGTATATAGGAAGGAAAAACAGCTACACAAAGGAGAGAGAGAGAGAGAGAAAGGAATGGGGAAAAAGAAAGAGCTCTTTGACTCGTAAATCGCTTTGGCAAAAACTCTAATTTGACTAATTTTTAAGCTGTACATACATACAAACACAATTGGATATATGTAAGAGAATGTTTTGTATTATATTACATTGTAAAAGCAAGTCTACTCAAATTCTACCTACTTGGACTCCGACTTGAAGCTCATCTCATTTTCTTTTCGCCGCCCAACACAAAACCAGTGAAAGGAAAACATTATAATATTCTTTCCTTTCTCTTGTGTTTGTTACCTCATTTCTTCTTCGACACTATATTCATTATTTATATATACATTTTTATACTAGATAATATATATCACAACAATTATTACGTATTCACATTGTCATTGCGGGTATGGTTTAATTTACTCGTTTAATTTAATCCTAATAAATTTTGTTTTCTTCATGATAGTAAAAGTAATAACTACAATACATTCTAATTTTATATACCACCAGAATCAGGGCTGTCCCTGCTCTAATCAAGACTACATTAATCTTATCTCTTATCAGTCAAATGCTTTAACGATACATATCTTCTTTAATAATCCAAATATCCAACATTTTTAGCTACTCTCTGAGTACTGTTGTGTACATATTCGTATGCATATATATTTATTAAGAAAGTATATAAAATGCATGTAAATTAGTCAAAATAATTGAAGACATTTGATAAAATAATAAGCTCCACTACACTATTATATGCGCATTGCAAAAGTAAGTATATATATTATAGCCTCTAGTCTAAAACTGTGATCATTGTTATTATTATATTAATACTATAAATACTGCTAGCAAGTGTTAATTAATCCTACTATGACTATATTTACTGTTGAACTAAAAACTTTAAAAGGCTACATAAGTATATCTATTCGTTACGTCTACACTTCTAATTCTAACTACAAGCGTCATTGAATTAGTTTAAGTATTATCATCCCAAGTTTTAAAGCCCAAGATTAAAGTATCACAAAGGGTCCGCAACATAGTATATCCGTAAAATTACAACGTCGGATGTTAAATATATTTAATATTCGTATTTTCGTTGTATAATTCGTTTCTTCTCTTCGCTGTTTACAATTTCAAACAGATAACACGGATAAAATGTATAGGAAATAATGCGATGGAAATAGTCTTTAACAACAAACAATCCTAGTTTTAGTCGATTTCGGAGTATTGAAGATAGACGTAAAGGTGAAATTTTGTTTGAGGTAGTATTTGAGGTAAATTTTTTTTAAAAAAAGAAGAGGAGCAGGAAAAACGTGTTTCACTATAGTAGCCGAGTACAATCGTAGAAATGAAAGGATATACATAACGTGTATATGTATACAGGTAATTATTATATTATTGTGCACTATGTACAGTGTACAGGTCTTCTACTTCTACTTTCTATCTACTCTATGTGCAACCAGGGAAAAAAGATGCGTGTATAAACTTATGTAGATAGATGTGAGGTGAAAGTGTGTGAAAGTGAAAAAAAAGCCGACATGACCAACGGATGAAATGAATGACGGCTATTTCCCTTGTTTAGTGTAATAGAGAAAAATGAGGGAGATGACAGGGTATAGTGTATAAGTATGCACGTATACATCTATATAGATATGGCGATAAAATTTAAGTGGCAGGAGGTATGAATGAAGGGAATCTGTTCAAGTAAAAAATCTTTACATACACTTACATCTAGGTATATCATATCCAATACAAATACATCTATATAACATATCTGTACTACAAGCAGGGATTTTAAATGAATGAATGAATGAATAAATCGATAGAGGAGACGAGACCTAAAGTTCCGGCAGCGTATCATCTCCTCAGTCGTACTCTGGCGCCTAAATCCTCTCGCAATCAAAATTTCCTCCGTTGTTGATTGTCGACGGAAAGTGGGACGGGGAGCGACGGGAGATGGCTCGCGAGAAGAACAAGTTGAGGAAGAATCTGAAGACAAAAAATATGGACAAAACACGCTAATAATACAAAAAGGAACAGATTTAGATAAAATTTCCCACTACCTTAATATAAAAACAATCTACATACCTGGAGATTTTCTTGACCCTCTTCGTTCATCTGTTGTCACCTGAATCTCACACAAAAACACAAATAAAGGATTACAACAAAATTAGCATTGAAAAAACTAGCGTAAGCTCGGAAATTATACCAGGCATCTATTTAAACTTTTGATTGCATGCCCAACACCGGACACTGCATGTCACATCATGTCATCAAAGAGTATCAAATGCTTAATTTTCTTAAAATACTTTCTCCATGTTAATAAATGCAGAAAGTATTGAGGGAAGGGTGTTTTTATTGTATTTTTTTCTGGTTGGATAGTAAATTAAACTCACGGTAGACTGTCTCCTGGCTCGTCTTTTGCTGGCATGTCTTTGAAGTCGAAAGTTATCATCCTCGGCGGCTGAGTCAGGTGAAAGGGAGTCGCGCCTTGCTTTTCTTGACCAGGCTGAATGATCGTCACTTGTTCCAGTCCCATCATCATTAGGAGACAGAAACGGCCTGTTTTCCCAAATAAAAATAAATTTAAAAAAACAAAACATCATATACATATTTTTAGTTGCGCTCACGAAAAATATAGTCATGGATATATGTAATGATGTAATGCAAATATATATGTATATTGCTGATAAAAAATTATAAGTAATACTTTTACCGTGGAGGAGTTTCTATCAACTAGCGAAGCAAGAATCAATCTGCTGCCAGAACAACAGACATCGCTAAATGATGCATGTATACATAAAATGTATGATGTAAAAACTGTCATCATAGTAATTTACATTTCTTATGCATATAAAAACGTTTTAATGACATCATACTCTCTGTCTTTACTCAAGTTTTCTCTCAAATACTTTCTCTACATACATACGAATAAAGGGCAAAAGTCAAAATTGAAATTGGATAGCGATCACATTCCAAATCAGTTCATGACTAGTTAATAGAAACTCTTACACGCAATTGTCACATAAATTGATTGAATATAAGTAAATAGTTAATAATTGGTTATTGTATGATATGAACAATATGTATTGTAAATATATGGGTATTATTGTCCACAATATTGTAGTAGGTAAATAGAATTTCGTGATGACTGCTGATTGTAATGAATAATGTGTAATAGATTGAAATATGTCTTGTTGGCGCATTCTATACTATTCCCGAACGACTTTGTCCCCCAAAACATTATTCCCTTCAACAACAAAAAATCGCAATACGTTCAAAATTGTGAAATTAAAGTTTAAATATTTCAGAAACATCAGAAAGTCTACGATTTTAAAATTCTTTAGTTGCATATTTGGTGAGAGTGTTGGTCATTTAGAGAAATTGTTTTGTTTGGCATAAATCTTTCGGGAATAACAATGAACTATAGTATCCAGTGTACCAATCGCGTGTACTTAACGAATCAACCATAAACAACGCAAGTCAAAGAATCCAAAAGTTTCTATATTCATTGCTTCCTTTGAATCGCGTAATTTGTGGAAGCTCCGTACAATATGTAATATATATAAAATCATGATAGGATAGAGATAATAAAAACTTTATAGACGGTACTGGCGCCCGGTTCACTGTGCAGTGGACCGTTTTTACTGGCGAAATTTTCGATTTCCAGTCAGCTAGCTTGAGTTTCTTGACAGCTAAGAAATTTAAGTTTCTCAAAAATTTTACGGTGCATATCCGAATTACATAAATATTTCACATACATTCATCAAATCCAAATTCCACTGCACAATGAAATTGACGCTGTACGCTTTATACTTTCAAGAGGTCTATAAAATAAAATTTATTTGATCTAAATGCACGAGTATGCATTTAGATGTTTGAAAAAACAAAGTATAGAGCAAAAAACCAAAAAGGAAAATACTGACAGAGATAGACATCAACGAAATTTAATAATAATAATAACAGGCATACAGAATACCCCTTTCCAAACACAAAGTACGTTTCAAACGCTTGTCTCCTTGAAAAAGTCAAAATCAAAAAAGATATTTGTGACTGATCAACTTACATTTTATACAGTAGGCAGTATATTATACATTCCTCAATTTATAAATACAAAATGACCGTACTTGGTGGTTTGTTCGGGTAATGTTCTGAATGCCTCAGTAAAAGTAATAATGTGTGTTGAGTTTGTAATGCTTAGATAGTAATACAAATTTCATGAAAATTGTTAACGAGTATAGCTCACATAACATTATTTTTTAAGTCGCTTTTCTTCTTCAAAAAAAACTACCACATTCAAAAAAATGTCAAAAATTAGGTAAAAACACTGACAACAGTTATTAAGTACACATCCGTCAGAAGATATAGTTGAAGCAAAATTTTCACAAAAAATGAGGCAAAAATCTCATTCCACAAAAACAAAAAATTATTTTGTACGATTTGCAAAAATAAAACATGATAATTGTATTATCCAATTGTTTCCGACTAATTAATGTACAAACATATTTATAAAACTGCCAAAAAAGCCCTATGGTCTATACATTACCAGCTTCTTTTGTAATCTATCTACTTCAGTAGCAATAATGACAGGACAAGACCTTCTGATCCTTTTGATTTTTCTAGTTATTGTTTTTAAAAAATTCCGAGCGTCCTGTTGAGGAGATGGCATAATCATGAGTAAGGGGGACAGATGAGACTGGCTTTGAAAGTACAGAGCTAAAGTCTCATATAGATTTAGTACATTGAAAATTTACTTTAACGTTTGACTACCGATACGAAGTTAACAATCTTTTCCCCGACTAATTCTGTCAACTTTTTATATATGGAACCACTCTTATTTTAATTTTTATATAGGGGTTGTAGGTAATAGACGATATTGTCCGCAAAGTACCGATAGAAACTTTTGGTTAAATATGGCTTAAGCTAACTAAGTTCTGAATTTAGCTGAAGTCGTGAATCTAAACATTTTATTTACTGTCGTCAATTAACGTCCTTTAAGATACATAATTTTCGCTAATCAATTACGATTATTATAAATTCCTTTCTTTGTAAACCCTAACATCTAATATAAATAGACTGGTTTTTGAGTTTTTTTTCCATTTCCTCTTGTATGAGCTACTTGCTTTCACTCTTCTTTCACTTTGTTTCAAATCGTTAATGTTCATGCTTATCCGTACAAATACTTTTGTATCTACGTACATACATGCTTGCAACTTAAAAAAGAAAGCTACCAACAAAAAATAAAATATATACACGTATTACATTGGGTCTCCTCCCGACGATCAATAGTTATGTTTCGGATTGTGTATCGGGTACTTAGGTTTCGCAGTTCAATGCAATTTTAACATGACACTTTGTTTACGTTTTTCGTAAGTTGGTATGAACAAATCCTTAAAATTTTTCCCATAGACCATGAATATTGTTCGAGGAGTTGAGCCCCACTACTATTTTATATTGTACGGGGTTATTGAAAATTGTCCAAAAACTGAGAGCGTTTAGTTCTGAAAGCAAAAAACTCTTTCCTCTACATGAATTATGCTTTTACAAAATTATTCTTATCTTTTGCAAATTATAGGGGTTATACAAACTCAAATAGGACTCCAAAATCGGAGAGAAGGACGTCGATCAATCCAAATTATAGAACCTTGTTTAGAGGCTCACTACTTTAAATAAAAACTGACGAAACCCCGTAATGAAAATCTAGTCAAATTTCATCAAAAATTGATACGGTTTGACAAGAATCTTGAATTTCGATGAGATTTGACCAAATTTAATAGGATTTTCAACTAAAAACTTGTCAAAATTTCATTAAATTACTTGGCAAGATTGTTTTTTCAGTAGTCCTGAATCAGAAGTCCAGTGTTGAAAGCTTTTTTCAAATTGGAGTTGGGACAATTTTAAATAACTATATGCGTATTTCAAAATGTTATTATGCGTTAGAATACTTTCCTAACACTGCAATGCTATATAGGTATTAGAAAATAAACTTGCTGGATTAGAAAATGTTTGACATTAAAATATGATACAAACTTTGAAGAGGAAAAACTGAGAAAACGTAAACGAAATGTATAGAAAAAGCAGAGACGGCAACAATAATGACGACTACAACAAAGAAGGAAAAATAAGTTAAGATGTACTTAAAACATGGAGAAAAACAGCAAAATAATCGTAAGAAGTGACATAAAGAGAGAAAGTAAAGTATATAAGATGAAACTGGTTGCTGTGTAAAATAGGTAAACAACATAATATTGAAGAATAGGCATGAACTAACACTTCAGTCTTCGATTCAGTCCGGATAGTTGATGCGGATTTAAGTCTGAATCTGTTTCCGTCACAAAACTTTTTTCCCTGGGAACCTCCACCATCTAATCCACCATGATGATCTAACTCATGGATCTTCGGCATCCTGATAATAAGTACACCCATGGGACACATACTGACATTACTCAAAAATAGAACCACCCCATGGTCGTGACGGACCCATTTCATTATTTATTCTACCACCCGCTGGTTAGGCAAAATTACTTATTATAATTTATAAATATTATATCATATTCATGTTCATACAAATAAACGGGGAGCTCGAATTAAATTTTAGAATAAAAAATCTAGGCTGAAAATGAAGAAACCGTGTCGGAAGTACAGCCCTAACTCAGATAATATTAAATATTATCTGAGTATCGGGGATTAAATTTTAATCCCCGATAGTCAAGTTTCTTCAGATTTTATCATTTACACTATTTAGGACCTTACTTTTATTGCAAATTTCAAATATTCGCAAAGGAAATTGAAAGACAAAATAGGGACAGATATAAAACGGCACCAAACATTTCGCAATTATTTGCGAAACTTGACCTTCACTTGGTCACCTTTACACAGCTTAGTGATATAGTGACATTGCATGCGGCTCTCATGTTCAAGTACTTCCCATATTCTACCTTCTATAAGAATGTTGACTAAATATTTTGTTAGGTATTTCGTCTTTTAAGGGATTTGCTAAATACACATCTATTGTACAATGCTTTGAATAATTAATCGGCTAGTCCTAAACAAGCGACCCCTTCGAATAAACTTTTCACTTTCTTCCATACGATTACATTAAAAAGCACAGAACTATAAACGCCTTGCTAATTGTCAAAAATTTCTTTTGGGTTATATTGCCCAAGTTGCAGGTACATTGGATATGTGCATATCAAAAATTAATAACTTTTCAGTACCTACTGTCCATGAAGCCACTCAAAAGTTCATATCAAAAAAAAATCAAGGCGTTGATTAAGTATTGCGAAAAAGTTTTTACAAAACATCTTACTACTTACTATAGTACTTGTACTATTGTTGAGAGAAAAAACCATTCTCTACATTTTTAAACTACAAAAATATTACTGCAAAGCATACAAGGAAGTTTGCTCAAAAGTCAGTTGGTTAATTGCCCAGCGAATAGTAAAAAATAATGTAACAGTCCGACTGAAGGCAAGTTCAAGAAAACTTAGTCATAATAATAATGATAATAATAATAGTAATCATATACATATAAAAGTACAAAAGTTGCTTTCTAGAATAAGTTTGATTATGATTATGACAATGACAGATAAATTGGACCACAAAATGCAAAATGTTCAATACTCAATGTCATTGTTTCAAAATATTAAACGTTCTTCCTCGTATCTACTATTAAAAATAAATCCGTTGTTTTCATGGAGCAAGGATACAGGCATACATTTAAAAACATTTCTCCGTAAAAACTGGTTACAGTCGTCTCTGATCTTCTCCAACGAGTTAATTAATATAACTTGTGAATAAATGTGAATTGTATAATATATATTATACTATTAGAATTTAATTTCTTATTTTATTATTCACTTAAAGGCCTTGTAAAAAAACTTGAAAAAGTACATGACATTTTTGAATGAAATGCATCAAATCTCATGGTCTCCGTTCAAAGAAGTTCGGTTATCAAATATAATTACCCAATTTTTCGCACACAGTTTGAGTTCGATTGCATGAGGTAATTGGGGAGTACTGTATTCTAAATTTCATTTTTTGTGACTGCATTATAATTTCTTAATCTAGAAAGCAAATTCGTATAATATACTGGTATAATATATAAATAAATAAATAATTTTCTTTCAATTAACATTATACTTTAGTAAGAGTATAATGAATACATAATATTATTATTATATTTTAAAGATGTCTCATCTCTGAAAACAAACTATATAGTACTTTAAAGATACTTCTATAGATACACAATAATAATTAATGATGATGAAATAGTCAATAAAAATGTCGGGGTACTTTGATCCTCGCCGGGATTTTGTTCCGAATTCATCTAGAATTGTGCTTTGTCTACGGAGACGATGAGTTTTCGGCGAAGTCCTCTCAGGTGTTTCAACAACATAAGGCCGAGAATTTCGACGCAAAAGCTCTTTACGGACTTTTTCACTGCTAGTGGGCGGTTCTACAGGTGAAACTAATGGAATTGGTTCTGGAGGCTCTGTCAATCAATCAAAAACATATTTTCCACATCATTTTCGAAACTAATAAAATAATTTACATATTTCTTTAATTGGTTAAAAGTAGAACATTATATTGTCGGAAAATACGTAAAATTACAATATTATGTAGAAACAAAACTGTTTCCGATACTACTGCATATCTGTACATGCCAGGAAAATTTGAGGTCAGCAGTCAGTACATAGTACATACCTATCTACTTAAGTACTGAAGTACATACTTACTAATGTTTAATACAGGAAATCAAAATTACAGAACAAGGCAGTTTTGGGTTTTACTTTGTAGTTTATAACCCCATAAAATTTACTTGATGATTTATTTGCCTATCAATTTTAAATAACTGTATTATTTCGACTTTGTTTGTCAAATGTTTTACTGGCAAATATGTTTAAATATGCAGCATTTTGTTATTCCTTTAAAATTTTAAAGGTATTTATATGCATATCTCATTATTGTCGTTTTTATGAGTAAGAAGGATTTCTTTTTGACAAAACAAACCTGGAGAATTTATATTTATACTATGCTTGACGGTGGCGATACTTCCTCGACGGCCTTTGTCCACTGAAGTCTTCCTAGATACTTTCTATAAAGTCAAATATAAAATCAGAAACAAGAAACAACGATAAATTTAATTTGTGAAATAGTTAAGTAAATACTTAAGTATCAATTATTATTGCTGACACCGGGGCGTTCGGCCTAAATTCAATAAAAAAAACTACTCCTACTATTTACTTACTTATATTGCTGACACTGATACTATAATAATATGCACTATGTTCACATGATTACTAAATACTAATCACTAAAAGTATGCTAAATGTGAAGTACTAATACATACACCTAGAACTACGTACTGTACAACCAACAAAAATATAACAAGGTCCATTTTGACCTGGATCTGACGTTGGACGACCAAAATAGTTACTTGTAAATAATTAGTTTTAATTGTCTGGTGCTTAGTGCTGAACGAAAATTTCGCTCAAAAAATTTATCTAACTGTCACATTTTTTTCAAATTTTGAATTTGCAAGGCAAGCGTTGGAATATCCCTGTACTCTGATTTTTTCTATGATCCAAACAAAAAGAAGCTGCATGAAAAACTGTCAAAACTTTAGCCGATTGCAAAAAACAATCTTATTGAAGATTAGTGTGTTAATAATACAAAAGTTATAAGTACAACATTATTAAAAAATAATAATACTGAACCATAGTCGTTTTATCAGTTTTAAGTGTTAAGTATCAGACAATATTATGTATACCAGCTGCTTTGACGTCTGTAAGCCTAATAATAAATGTTAAGGTGAATAAACTTCCAAGACTTGATAAAAAAAACTATAAAACTTCTGCAGACCGCAGTAAGCTTTAGCACTTCGTACAAGTCCCTATTATAGATTATAAGTAAGTATAGGTAAATTCTTATATTATATTTAAGAACTTGAGCCAGGAGCCCGGAGTCAGATATAACCAGGTAAAAGCATTTAAATGTGTTCTTAACTCCCCTTAATGTTGTCTCTTTACAATATCAATGTTTCATTATCTATAATCTATAATATATATTCTATATCTACTTTTATCTTTTATCTATGTTTAAAACTTGAAAAATCCCAACCTTTAAATCAACTGAAGATTCTCTTCGTTTGGTCCGAACAGCAGTTGCTGTACTACTTATTGTCGAGTCTCTTCTAGACCATGGCAGCGACCTAATACGAAAAAATTCAGTTATTCATGATAACCTCATTTGCGCTGGCTACTAACTAATATTCAGGGTTCAAGAGGTTAAATAAATGATAGTAGCAAAAAAGTACCACTCTGTTTCACGACGGTTTAAAGATTTATCATGTTTTTTAAGGCCACCACCACTCCCCCATTCTCGAAGGATATCAGTTAATTGTGCTAAAGAACTTCGTCGTCTCCTTGTTGGAGGAGATGTTTCCCTGACCTCGGTAGGCGGACTGATGGTCGTTATCTGTGTTTCAATTAAAAGAAATGAAATTACATGGCAAATTCGTACACTTGCCGTTGATTAATTATTATTATTGGATTTTGATATGTTAATTTTCACGATTGTAAAAGGGAATCATTATTAGCTGCATAGTAACTATTAATACATTAATACCTGAGCCGCACTGTCCCTTCGTCCCAAACGTGCACGAAGAATCTCTTCTTGTTCTTGTTCCCTGGAACACAGTGACAAAATAATAATAAATGAAATTGCAAGAAATACTGTCAATGCTATATATACCTGCCGTATTATAGTTACAAATTATTAATTATACATTTTAAGACAGTTCAAGACATTCCATTCCATTATTCCATTCCACAAGTTCAATGTTCCAAAGATTTTGCAGTCACAAATGTCATTATAAGTTCCCATAGACATACTAATGGTATTATATACCGCAGAATATTTCCTTAGTGTTTTACTTTTTACTTCTGTATTTCTGCAAATCTCCGTAGTTACTCAAAAAAATTGTCAACCTTGTCAAATCTTATGAACTTTCGATGAGATTAAATAAGATTTTGATGTAAGAAAATAATTTGTTTTATATTTACAAACTTTTTCAGAAGCGGGTAGTAGCTGTAAGCAGATCAGTGCTTAATCATGAGTACGGAGCTACTTGTTTTTTTCATCGCGATTGGTAAGTTATCTTTAAATTGTAACTACCAAGTACTTGTGACTAATTAACTATTAAGTTATTGTGAATGTAAATGTTAATGTGGTTTTTATTTTTAGGTTGTGTCATGAAACTTGCTCATCTTTATCCATTATACCGACATGGTCGAAAGATAAGCAAGGAAGTTGTTCAAGACATTGTGACTTTTCTTTACGGTCCCACCAGGAAAAAGAAGAAGAAGAATAATAAGAAGAAACGGAGTATAATTATCACACGAAGGAATGAATTTCCAGAGATTGTGGTGCATCGTAAGAGTGCTCAATTTTAGTTTGTGCTGTTATTTATTGTTTTTGAATAATAATAATAATAAAACGAGCGAGTTATAACTATAAAGCATCTGAAACAACTTGTTGCTGTGGTATCTCGTTATTTTTTATCACGGGCTTCTTACGGCGTACATATTCGGAGACGAGGTAAGTATGACTGCTCTTTTTTTCTAGATTCAGGCTTGTTTTATACAAAATTAACAGACTAAAAACAATCAAAACGTAAACAATCAAACGTCTTAACTACATACATACATATAACATATACATGTGCCGTATATTTATATTTAAAAGAAAATACTGTCTAACCTGCATTATACACATTATATCCCTATGAAGTAGATTATACATCATACCTACTAAATTAAATTTTTAGTCAAACTTAATAATGAGACTACAAATTGAAAATTCGATATTCGTCCTGTGATCATGTATCATTTTCACTGTGACCTCGAATTCAACCTGCAAACATAATCGATGAACAATAGAATCTAGTGGTGTTGAATCATCACTGATGATAGGTAAATATGTACCTATTTTGTATTTTATTGATAAAATAATAATGAGCTTTTTGGGAATAACTTGGGATTACATCGTACAACAATAATGAAATTTGTAACTATATGTATATGCAAAATAAAAGACAAATGGTTGCAAATTCCTACATGGTTGTAAACAGATACGTATTTACTCAAGTACACGGATGTACACGATCGTATATATGCATGTATGTAGGACAGGTTAAAAACTATGTAGAAAGATCAAAGCGTTTTTATCATCCTAACCTGATACCCATCGATTGATATAAAATATAAGTGTGCTCAACAAGCACTCTCTACTTCATCATCATCATCATCGGGTGATGGGGTTCATATTGGAATCTGGATTTGTTGTCTGTAATAATTATAGCAACGTAGCAGTATCATCATGATGATGATCATCATCATCGAATTCCATATAGTCATTAATTAATTCAGAATTCAGAGACAGGGAGAGAGAGGTAAAGAAAGGGAGGAAAGTATAGAAAGAGAGAAAGTCAACCATGCAACCAGTTCCTGTTGTGAGAGCAGACAAACTAAACTTAGCCTGCCGATATACATATAACATACGTATCTACTTACTACTTACAGTCAAAACGTCGCCTATCTTTCTTTCTTCCCTTTCACCTCATTGCATTGTGGCAATAAATTTTCCCTGACTATACTATAATATTACACCGTATACATATATAAACTCGGGATCCGTTCGTCTGTAAACTAAAAACTAAACTAAACTACCACTGCTACTCATTGTACAAATACAAAGGTGAAGTATTATTATTACACAGGACTGTAGACAGTTGTAGAGGGAGTGTGTTTAAGTTAGAGATAAAACGAATTGAACCAGAAGTCGTCGTCATCATCATCATCATCATTTCATTTGATTATACCACTTACACCATAATGTATACATTATACATGTGTATATTTTGATCTTGCTCTACGCTCAGCAGCTCCGTACAATACAAGTTTTAGTTTAGAGTTAGAGCACGCACCGTTGTGTAAAAAAGTATTTGCTTAGCGAATATATCATACAATACAAAATACACTACATTACACATAATTGATTCTCAACTGACTCTCGTATATAGGGATATTATGTGGACGTGGAACCGAAATCCTAAATCAGCCGATTACACCTACAATTCATAGTTCATGGAAAATACATACAATGGCAAGCATATATGTATGTACAATATATTATCTGTTTACACAAGTTGGACGAGGGAATGTCGTGGGTTGTGAATAGCACAGTCTATTACCTTTTATAATTCAGAAAATTCTTCTCTGGTTATGTATGTATATATGTATGTTTTGTATTTTGTACATGATCATAATAATAGGGAAAATATCGTACGCTATCCGCGTCAATTTGCCCTAGACAATAGAAACTGCGATACAAACTCAGCCTTGTTAAACACGTATTTTACGAATTTTATCTTGAACAAAAAAGCACTTAAATTTGTATCCGGTTAAATTTAAAAGTCAAACTCTAAACTTTTGCATCCTATCTTTAAAATATCTACATTCTGACATCCCAGTTGAGTATCTCGTCATAAGGTCATTTTAGTGCTCCATATAGGCAAGTTTTCAGGGAGCCCTCCAAATTTAGTTTAGGCAGAAAATAATAATAAGGTCATTTTAAGGTCAAAATATGATGAAGCTGTGTTTACATGTGTAAAAATTAGCAGCCATGCAGTCGAATTCGGATTAGTTAAACTATAGTACACTGTAGACATTGCCCTTTTAGATACGTACTGTACTGTATAAATTCATGTATCAGGTGACATGGGCCTTAGCAGTTTCATAAAGTGTTTTAATACCATGGAAATTATAATAGTGTGGTACATGGAATAATGCTAGTAGAATACTATTTGAGATGATATTGTATTTATATTGATCAAAAGAGAGAAGAGAGGAGCGTGCTCTTTCCCTTTGTTCTGGTGTCTCGAGTAACTACACATATTAGTTCATACAATATGTATTTATGTATGTTATAACTATTATGTATCCATATCTGTATTAAACAGAATTAGATCATAGAGAGATGATAGTGAAAAGACCAAGTCAATAATGAATATTGAGCGAGGGAGTGAATTTGTGAGCAAAATTCCTTGTGCCACAACCAGGCACCAGACAGGGTATCAACTTCGTTCATTAGACAAACTTTCGAGAAGAAGGCATAACACATGTAATAATAATAAGTCGTCCCTCGTCGCCTTTCTCTACGTCTCTCTTTCTCTCTCTCTTTCTCCATATTATCAAACTTTCCCCCAGAAATGCTCCTCAGCTTTGAATCAGCTTCAGTTTACTATTCTAATCTGTAAACCCGTTGTGGTTTCCCATTCGTGCGCCTACAATGTATTCTCTGTGTGTATATGTGGCTGAACAGTCTACGATCTGTAATATATTATGTATATAATATGTATTTACACTACAATGTGATTGGATTGGAATAATGAATATAATAGCATACTTTACATGTGTATAACTGCATGAAGAATGGATAATAACAATGAGCTATAGCATATAGCTATATATCTTATTGATCTTTTCAACAAAGGATATTATATAAAAGTTGTACAGGGTGTCGTTAAGCAGTGTAATTTTAACTTGTGCCTCTATTTTTAACCATGCTAACTACGTATACCTGCGTAGATTCGAACGAGCCTTAATTAGGAGAAGTAAAAGTCCAAGTTTTCTCTCAATCACCTTCTCAGATTTTACATACATAATACATACACAGCCAAAAGCTTTGGGTTTATTGTATGTATAATATACCTTTCACGGTACTTTTATAAAGGCCGCAATCGTTCAAAGAATTTACATTGTTCACGGTTCACAAAGGGTAAATTGTAAGAACGTAAATCAAAGTTAAAAAAATCGTTAGCTTAAGGAGGCTCAGGATTGTTGTAGTTGTCAAAACTGATTGAATTTCCAAACATTTACTTTACTCATTTTGACAGTAATACAACAGCGAGGCTGGCACAACAACAACAATACTACACAATACAAGGATACATATACGGAAAAGACATTGTGAATTGTAAGCCTCAGGCTCTTTACAAAAAACTTGTACACGAAATAAAACTACTAACTTTTTGAGCTCACAGTGAACCTAATATGTAATGTACATTAGCCAAAGCGTTGTGTGTACAATGTAGAAATACCATGAAAAGTCTTTTATTTACTTTTTGTACATGGAAACGTGAGAATGAAAGTTACCCATTCTACGAAATGACGAAATGTTTCCGCAGCAAGAAAGCATAAAACATGCATTTTTATTCTTTGGCAGTTTGAATCCTACCCAAGAATCAGCAAATCAAATCTGCTATTTACTACGGCTATCAAAAATAAAAAAGTCGTAGATACCTATGTACATCAAGGATTTTATACAATTATTGCATAATTTGCTAGTATGGGTCACAGGGGCGATTATATGCCGTAAAATATGTTTTTCTAGTAAGAAAAAGGCTATTTTGATGCCAATGTATAGATTTGTTTTTAAGGAAACGTGAATAATCATATGTACTCCTTAATACTCCTATAAGTATTCATGCCTGAGAATACGTGGGAGGTTTCTGGTTTCTAGAAGAATGAAGTGTATAGTATATGCGTATATACAACCTCTTATTACTAGGTGAACTTCCCTTATAATGCAATTTTACTGTATAATAAACTATTTAGGTATACAATTTCTTTCTTGCGCTACTGATACACTTGCTCTTGTTATAGGAATCTGCGTAAGTCGGCTCAAGTACGGCTTCCAACTTGCAAGTTAGTTACTTGTTGCGGCTTACGATTCTCAAACCAAGTTTTGTCATTAACCAAGTTCCGTTCGACGATAATATGCATGTAAGCAAAGACGTAAGACTAGGACTAGACCTAGCTTGGCTTGTGGCTTCCAATCCAAGACAAAACTTACAAGATTACTCTCAAGCCCCCGAAATTTCGATGTCATCTTACCACCGAGAAGGAAAAGGTGCAGTATTTATTAGTCAGTATCATGTAGCTCTTCTCATAAGAAGCGTTTCATATATCCTATATGTAATAGGATAAAAATAGGATTCCAATTTTTATGTAAATTGTGCAAAGAAATGTTTGCAAAGCAAATTGCCGTCTACTTGCCACACAGAGACAAGGTTTGACAACTTGGCAACGTCTCGCGTTTCAATGGCGAGTGGTCAATGGTCAAGTGAAAACGTTCCCATGTGATTACGGTAATAAATTATGTTCCAGAGTAAACTTAGCACCAATTTTTTGTGGTTTGTGAGGTCTTTTCAATACTTCCTCACTTGGGACACACATAAATAGAAGTCTCTCTACTCATAGATATATTTACTACATTGCAGAGTTGATTCATTTTTTATGATGGAGAAAATAAAAAAGGATCCTTTTATTTTTGCCCATATGCGTCCGTTTTATAGTAGGTAATAGCTAATAGCAATATTTATTATTATTGCTGTATTATATGACACAGTGCTCGAAAATATTTACTCAGCTGCCTCCTCATTCGTAGACCTACAGTAAATATCCTTTGTATAAATAGTTCGATCATTAATCATTATAGTTAAATGTTAAATACAACTTTCATGTTGTAAAAAGTGGCCGTATTTCTTCATTATCTGTCTATTTATTCAGTATCTGTATACTTCATTTTTGTAATACATTCCATTCAGACAGCGGAAGTAAGAATGAGTTTTACTGTCGCGGAAAACGGGCTTACAAAAAATTAATAAGTGTGAAAAATAAACTCCTTTTTTAATTGAATTGTTCCAAGTGTGGAAGGCGGAGATCGGGGATAAGGGCCAATTGCCAATTAAAACGGTGAAAACTATACACAATGTGAAACATAAACTCATTCCGTACGTGATGCTATTCATCATGATGGTTATTTGGAAAACAAATCCAGCTCGGTAATCTAACACGGGCATTAGCGTCTGTCATAACTGGATAGTCTATTATACATACACTATGTATATAAGCATAAATGAGTAGGTAGTTTACCCGTTTCCCTTTATTTTCCCATTACCTTGACGTCCACTGATTGTGAGCCTTTAACGTTTTCTCTATAAGTATAGATATATTGTACTCGTACGTCGTTGGACATTTTACTGGTCTCTTTATATGTAAAATGAAAATTTAGCAATATGTCAGGAGCAGACTGTTAAAAAAGTTAATGTGTTCTATACTTTATTGCTCAACTTGATAAAACTAAACTAATAATTTAATTTACGGAGCTTTTTATGTCCTCATAATATTCCACATGCATGCATATATTCACATGGAGTTGTTTTGGGCTTTGGCTGTTGACTGACGTCTCAAAAACTTGTGTTTTGTTTTGTTAAAAAGTTATCGCATTTTTTCATGTCAAAAAATAATTGATGAGACTAAACTGCCTAATATGAAAGTATAATCGAATTCACTATGTATATAACAAGGCAGTAAGCTCGTATTATATTAAAACATCGGCCTTTATAATAATATATACCTTAATGCATATTATGTAGCAAAATATTTCCAACCTACATAAATGTAGCCTAGACGCATAATATAAAGCGAAAACACCATAATCCATTATTGAGATACAGAAATGCAGTCTAGAATCCTAGAGGTACCTATGTAGCAAATTGGTCAGGATAAAATACAATATATCTACATGCATATTGTACATCCCGAGAAAATGAGTTCTGTTTTCAGTCTTGAATTTATGAATTCCTGAAAACTCATGGCTCATGGCTACACGACCATTTCATAATATAACTTTATCAAGATTGAAAGACGAAGACTGCATATATTGTCACTAAGGATGAACAGTATGTACATGTAAATAAAACATTAGTGACGAAATTATTCCACTTGTTGCCATTGTCATTAGGCACAATGCAGTAGAAACTGATGAAGAGGTTTTGGGCGTCCTTCTGAATTCTTAGACCCCGCCATTGTTGTTCTAATGTTGATTTTAGGTAGGTATAATATCTACTTGTAAATATACTATATTTGATTTAATTTCATATGTTTTTTGAATTATAAAGTTTGATAGTCGATGTCAGTGCAAGTTAGTCTTTTGTAGCGTAAGTCGAGATTTTTCAGAACAATGAACAATGAACCAATTTAACGGAACAATTAATGTCTTGAGTACCAAGTCCAGTAAATTTAAAATATATATTTATAGCATTTAAGATAATGAATTTAACTGAATGAGAAAATAAATGAATATAAAGTACCTGATAAGTTCATCGAAGCCATTTGAGCCTTTCCATACGAGCCCAACTTTTTTTCAAAAAATAGAATGTAGTAGACAATATAAAATCCAAATTAAATAATAGTTTAATATATGGCTGAATGCAATGAAGAACGAGTTAGCACTTTGATGGCACATTATCTAGTAAACGACAATGAAAACGAATATAGTGT
>JAQIVE010000776.1:0-31733 GCA_034698285.1 Sminthurinus bimaculatus | reverse complement strand
AGCTGAAAAAAACTGCATCTGTTGTCTGTATTATCTGGTGCGTTCTTTTGTCTCTTGTCCTATCAGGATCTACCACATAAATTTATGCCAAGATTTTTTACAACTACATAGTTGAAAATCAAGCATTATTGGGTTTCTTTCTGTAAATGGTCTGAAGACTGAAGAATCGTTACACTTATGAATGCATATAATACATAATACGTACACAAGAAGTCGGTTGTTCGTTCGTTGGTGTGATAAGAACAGAAGGAAAAATTCAAATTTCAATGGCATGTGGCATTCGATATTCGAACACAAGAATGTGTATTTTACACTGATTCAGTGATTTTATCAGTATATGTAGGAGAGGGAGAGAAAATGAACGACTGATCAAGGTCGTTTCTTTCTTTGCTTTCCTCTGTCTCTCTCTCTCTCTTTTCTTTGTATATCAATTGACTGGGATCAAAATCAAAACGGAGAATCAGAGTCAAAGTGTTGTTCATGTCCTTACGCTCAACTACAAGGATTGAAACAACATACATTTTTACGACTGACTGTTGTTCATTGCTTATGGATGTGCGAGAAAAATACATGTACAACAAGACAATAGAATGCATTGAACAGTGCTCGAGCGCTCACATGATCATTTTAGTTCCGGCGTAGACCAGCAAACCAGTCAACAGAAGCAAAATATGTAATCGCATATACACGAGTCACAGTCATAACACTGATTCATACATATACATACATACGTACATACAGCAGACTATCGAAGACTATAATAATATTTCTCCATTCTACCTATTTTCTCTGTTGTTCTCATGATACGTATAATATAACATCATAAACATAATACAATGCAATATTAACATCCATGCGTCCATGTGTGTGAATTTAGTTTTCCTCTCCGTGCGCTCGCATGAAATCAAGTGTGTTGTACCTCGAAATTTGCAAGTCCTGAATGAGAATAGAAATTCAATTAATGATGTGAGAGATTTCCATTACATCAGGGAAGCACGCCCACAAACTCGAAACTTGTGGGTCTAATTCTTCATGTGAAAACAATGCTTATTACCTATTAACCCTACACACACACACACCAGTACATGGTAGTTGCATGTATCATTCTACCTAAAAAGTATACGTAGGTATTCATATTCAAGGTACACTATAATATTATTATTATGATTTTGCCAAATTATATGTAGAGTTAAACGCGGAGCAAAAAAAACACATGGTTATTTTCCCTTATGACGAGAAGATGACGAATCTTCTCACGGATTCGCTACACAATTACACATCCACGTATATTTTTTCAGATTGAACTTGCGCCTGACATACATCATATGCATGTATAATGTATATGTATATGTATACATATATAATGCATGGAAATAAATCCTGTCCCGTCACGAGATCCAAACAGTATAGAACACGTTTTATCCTTAATTTGAAGCAAAGGGGCAAGTGCTTACTTCACTATATTTCAGAATATATAATCGGGTAAAATCAGGTCGTTGTCTTTCACTTATTCGTGGAAATATTCATGGAAGTACGAAATTATGTGAAAAAAACAAGAGCGACCCTGTATAGTATGCTGTACATAATCAGAAAATGGCATTTTTATCATCATTGTCATCAAAAAGTAGCTAAATGAAAAGTGTCTGTACATTCTTCAATTTTCACATCTCTTTTCCAACATCATCATCATCGTCCGTCCAACTAACAATAGTGAAGCAATCTGTCCTTCATGTTATACGGACTGGAATTTAAACACAGTTTTGAATAATATCTGTGTATTGTGTATGCAGGTATTATGTATCTATCTATCTGGATATGCACCTCTATATTTCACCTTCCTCATCTGTAATACACAAAAGGCAACGCAACAATAATGAGTGCTGCTCACTGTGCATTCTCTCCATTCTGAACTCTCTCAACTCATGTAGTCTCCAGTCCATCCAATTCAGTCGAACCATCCTAAAATTCTTAAATGTATATTATTTTACGAAGGACTTATTCTCTCTTTCTCAAGAGTCGAGAAGACAGGTCAGCCTTCTGGAATGAGAAATCTTTTTCTACTTTACATTCCTTTCCTGTGCTCACTTACTGAACGACGGCTTCTAGTTTACAATTCCACATTTGTGTGTATTATTTGTATGTAAGGCATACATACATGTACATACATATAAATATTATGCATATCAATAGATACGTTGACTGCAATATAAAATCCTTCTCTTTGTAATCTTAAAAAATTGTCTTATGTTACATCTATAAGTAAGTGTTGCATAGTAACCATTGGCTCTCTTGTAATCTTATCCTCTATTTATGACTTACATGTGAGGGTATGTAGAAAAAAACGTATATAAATGTGTAAATTGTAATGACAGTGAAGGCAGGGTCGTCCTTGTCTATTATTTCGACAAAGTTTAAGTCTTACTTACTTCTTATTTTCCCCGTCCACATGTACTTTTTTTTACTTTGAAGAGAGGCAAGTAACAGAAGCAGAGGAGACGATCAGATGAGAGAAAGAAGGAGGATTGAATTGGACTTTAATTTGAAATGAAGGCAATAACAACAGCAAGAACGGAGAAACAGCAGATGAGTGAAGGAAAGGTGCCCAAAATCGTGATTGTCCTACAGGTCTGTAATACTTCACTTAAATTCAGTGTTATTATGTATACAATGTATGTATTATTCACGTTACCTACATTCCACCATATTGCCACAAACTTATTATCATTAATACAATACAATACACATAACAATACAAATACAGACTACTGTTGACTGTAAGTAAACTGTAATATGAAGTAACAGAAAAGGAATTCATGACAAAAAATAAAAACAGCGGACAAGAGTGAACCGTCTCTCGTTTAAATATTGCATGATCAGAACACAGAGAGAAAAGCTTCTCGGAAAAAGGGGTGAGATTTTTCATACAAAAACTTTTGGTTTGACAGGGATGAAGATTAAAGATGCCAATGTCAACCATCGTAGACAAAATAGTTTGAATAAATCTTAAGCCTTTTTTTCTGCTTCTGTTAATCTAAAACCTCTATTTATATCCTTATATGATAAATACATTATGTACACATGAATACTTTATTATTTAAACCCTGTTGAACCACTTTGATATACTTTATGCTTATTTCAATAGAATCAAAAAAAAAAAAATTATATAATGTAGATAGTAGGTAGATTTCCACCTCCACACTCTTCATAAAAATCCAAAAACATAAAACAAAGTAGTTTTATAGAGAGATAAAAAATTACACAGATTCCGTTTTGATTCGATAAGGACTATAAGGATCAACTTATTTCTTATTTCGTATTCAACTCCCTCTTAAACTTTTGTATATAAATCAATGATACCCACAAAATGATTCAATTAGACACATGGGTTTCCAAAATACATACATACATATACAAGAGTAATAAAAAGGAAATAAATTTAGAATTTTATACCATGCTGTATGCACAAAAGGTTTGACGGTGACAAAAGTAGTAAAACGACGGCACCTCTCCAAAATAAAAATGAAAAAATAAATTCCCGTAAATATTTCAAAACATTTTGTCTCATTCCATGTTATGCAACGCGCAACTTTAGACAAAACGCACACATAGAGGTAATGACAATGTAGACAAAATATTATACAACAAATACCAGATAATATCGTGAAGAAGTTGGGAGAAGAAAAGTGGAAAAAAGTCTCATAAAGTCTCAAGCAATGACATGAGCTAATTTTTGTATGCAAAACAAAACTTATTTATGATGACCAACCACCAGACAGAATAAGTGTGTAAAGTGATGATAATAGTTATAACGATGAAGTTGAGCAGTAGTTTCTGGAAAACAATGCCAAAACAACAACAAATACGAATGCACATATCTCGACAAGAGTGCTTCCAACTTCCACGTAGTTAAACGAATATATTGTATAATATGAAGTATCATTTTATATAATATAACTTTTGGTTTATAACACGACATGCGTACATGTATGTACCTTCATATTCAAAATTAAAATTCTTGTCTCATACAAATATGAACATGAGACCCAATTCGTTACTTTTTACACAAAATATGAATCATTTTTCACTCAATGTACAATGTGCGCATGCATACACCCAACAAAGAATATTGTAAACCTTTATTACACTATTGAAAAAATGATATTTTTATGATACACTCTGGTCTAAGAAACAGAAAGAGAGCCAAAGATACTTACTCATACATATACATAAAGATATTATGATAATGTAAGAGATATGTACATCTGATGAACATCAGACTAAATAATGAGGTGGATCTATACAATCTCAGTTCAATCCAAACTGGCAAGTTGAAATCACCATCAACATCATCATCATCATCGGAATCACAAGTTCTCTAAAGTTGACGACACATGCAAATGAATCTTTTTTTTCTCTCTTTCAATACATCTTTTCGCGAATCTACTGCTCGATGATTGCATAATTAATAAAATGATTATTTTCTACCGGTCGTGCGAAACACACACAAAGAAAGTCTCGATCTATGAATATTGTTAGTTAGCCAGTTATATCCACATAATGAGCTATAAAAGTGTATTGTATTGTGTGCAGCGTACAGTATACATACTACTAGCAAATAGCAAACTGTGCACTGTGCACAATAGACACAGACGACGCGGAATATTCAGCGAAAATAAAAGTCACTGTCACAAGACTCAGGGCGATATCTTTAATAAATACATACAAGTCAGAGAGTAAATATGTATATGATAGTCAGCACAACTACTGAGAAAATAGCCATCTCAAGAAGGCACGAGGGAAAACAACGCTCATTCAGATGACATCACCCCGAACAACACAATATACAAGGTAGATAACTATACATGTTAGTACATATGCACTAATACTCGACGCATTTGGCCTTTACACTTTTTTTAACTCGATGCTTACATCACCATTAGCACTGCTTAATATTTCATTTTATTCCCATATTGCAAAGTAAGTACATTCATATAGCCAGAATCATCATCATAATATGTAGTAATAAACGAAATGGAATGACTAAAAGTGTCTAAAAAACACTAAACTTTGTGAAGTCAGTTGCTATGCAGGAAAATCAAACAAATAAATAAATCATCAGCTTTCAAACATTTTGC
The DNA here is from genome assembly GCA_034698285.1 of Sminthurinus bimaculatus. Classification (NCBI taxonomy): domain Eukaryota; kingdom Metazoa; phylum Arthropoda; class Collembola; order Symphypleona; family Katiannidae; genus Sminthurinus; species Sminthurinus bimaculatus. Next base: position 26,598 of record JAQIVE010000776.1, on the reverse strand, counting down.
AAATGCAACTAGAAATTTATGCACCCTTCTTTCTTTCTGATTTCTTAATAAATTGGATTAAGATAAATTTTGATCCTTCTAAATTTAATCAATCAAAACTGGTATATGCACAATCCATGATATTTGAAAGAGATACAAGTATTACATTCAAACATACATAAAAACATGCTGATAAATACAAAGCGATGTCAAATCTAGATATCACACGATTTTATTATAAAATAAAGTTTGTTTGCCCATCTGGGTTTTTATGTATACGTTGTGTTTATCATATATATTTTATATGCATGTATGTGTAGATAATAATATTATTCTCATATGTAAATAGTAACAAGCTAACTGATCCCTTTTTTGGCAAAGATTACTTTTCCGATCTTGCACAATTTTTCATGTTACTGGTGATAAAACACCTCATACTTGATTTACTCAATTTAAATGACTTCAATATTTTCAGTTCCTTTGTTGACCACCATATTATATACTCGTATATACCTAATACCTATATCACTTGCATTACAAACATTGAGGTTAAGAATTTCATTAATTTGAAAAAACTGAACGCTTTTTTGCATTTCAATCAGGCGAATTGACAATGTTATTGGGAATAAGCGAAAAAAGTTTGAAACCTAGAGAAAATCAGTTCACATACTTGCAGAACCTAGTATTATATAATAACTAATAACTACGCATCATGTATGTAGGTTGTAGGTGCATGCATGCTCAACATTATCATATACTCATATCTCTATGCATAAAATAATTCTCCACCATAAAAACCTCCTTTCTCTTTTGGATTATTTTACAATCCATTTTATTCTCATTTTATACCATACTTTACTAGACCATTAGAGGTGTAAGGTTGTTAAAACAACGGACTTAATTAGAAAACAATTTACATCCCTATGTACAAAACAATAAGCAGTCAGAGATATTCAACGTTCAGCACGAAAGAGAGGAAGAAGACAAAGGAAAATCTCGCAATTACATTAATACGACGACTTCAAGTGTAGGCGTACATCTGTACAAACTGTAATCATGATGTGATGTGATACGATACGATATATTATTATATGTGACGAACAAAACACACCAGGTAATTTAACTCTTACTAATTTAATTTGCCACTCTTCAAGACTATGTAAAGCCAGACGCCTATGTTCAACTTTGAATGCAATAATAAGTATCTCATGCTTGCTCGTATACAATTCAAGATTATTAAAGATTTGAAAAATACACAGGCGATAACGATAGTGATAATAATAATGAGTTTAATCATGACGAAGATGGTTTCGTTAGGCTAAACTTTTAATATCGTAGCGATTGTTTGAAAATTCAACAAGGAACGAAAAACTGCAAATGAAGTACATACATGCATGCATATTACATATGCAATACAAATAGTACATAAAATACATTCGCGTGTGAAATTGATAAATCTTTGCAGAATTATTATTGTTGTTGTTGCCGATGGTGTATCTGTGTGGGTTTTCAAAAACTATAAGCCGATTTGCTATCTGTCTGTGCCAAAAATTTCAAGATGCAACACACACACAACAAAGAACAACAACAAAATATGTAATTGGCGGCATGTTGAAAAATTTAGAAACTTGTGTATTTTTATAATTGTTATTGTCAGACAAAATGCTATGTTTATAGTTAAATAATTAGCTATGCACCTCGCCAGCTTATAATCGTTATTACCTGATACTTACTATTTATTTAACACCTTTAAGCAACTATTTTGCCGCAGGAACAACTTGACAACTTAACAGTAAAGGTCAAAAATGTTCTACAGTAATCGAAATCATAATTTCTACTCGCCTCGCCATAGCCACACATTTCCCCTCGTGCAAATCATCTTCTTTTCTTGAAGTGTGTGTATGTTTTGTACAAAAATTGTACACATTAAAATAATAATTGAGATGATAAAACTAAATTTCAATTTACGAGATTTCCCCATCACTTAAACCAACACTAATTAACAATTAACAGCTATACAAAATTTGGAGAGGAAAGTAGGTGTCGAGAAAAAGTGTTCCTCTCAACGTTTTGAGGCTTTACAATTTTTCTCAATCATATAATTTCTATCACTCCATATGTTGGACGTACACATATACAGAATCACAAAATAATTCATCGTGTGTCTCTTTTTTATTAAAAAATTAAATAGGATAAAACATGGGGCAGAAATGAAAAATATATACATAAACATGTTTCCTTTTTTCATACGCGCACATGTCACCATCATCAGACAAAAATAAAAATCCAACGGTAAAAATTAGCACAATAATTTAAAGTACGAATTATTATTTACTTATCAACACCTAATCAGTATCTTGGAAATGCAAATGATTTTATACTAAGACAAGGACAAATGGCTCAAACATTAAATGTCTATCTATTTATATATTAAATATGCATATTCATATTCGTTTATGGAAAATATAACGAGGGGGACAAATGAACCATGTCTTTCTAATTAATAAACATAAAGTCTTATAATCGGCATCTGCGGCAGCATAATATAACAGTACTGGCTAATTTTAGCTAAATGAGACAGTCGCAGGACAACAATATCATTGACTCTCATTTATTATTTTTGAGCAAGAACAAGTTGAACCAAGTTTGCAAGAATAATTAATCTACACAAAGTGTATTTGGGTTCGTGAAGTTGGATAAAACGAAAATCGATTCATCCATTCACTCATTTAATCAAACCCTTTATGCGCGTACCATTGCATTCCCATATTCGTGCACACCATGTCCAATTAACAAAAAAAGACTGATGAATTGAGATATCTTAAAAACAGTGGCCAAAACTTAAATTCATGGTTTGTATATATATCTGTGCATAGAATGTATACATACATGAAGACCTTGCGGTAAGACAAATACCTTGATTATAATAAATCAATCACTTACTAATGAACTGACTGGTACATACATACAAGCATTAGAATTTAGTTACAAAAAGTCACTTATTTTTCTTTGCAGTCGTTTGTACACCAAGTATTACATTAGTTTAGCATATTCAGGATTTTTCAAGTCAAAGATTGATTTTAAAATGCTAAATGTTTCAACTATTTACTTTTCCATGAATCCACTTGCTACTATATAGAAATGCACATTTCTTATGCAAATATTGGTTTTGACTGATTGCAAAATTAATTACACAGCCTGCATAAAACGGATCGTAAGCTGTTTATGATTTATTAAACGCGTATAGTTCATGGGTGATCCACTTATCCAATATTTTTTTCTACCTCAAAATACGCATCATACAAGTAATATTTATGAATTTAAAAAATAGGGTGAGGTTAAATGTAAATATGAGGCTATGAGGCAAATTGTGCATCTAATTAGTATTTAAACGAGTATATTAGTGTTTTTTATTAAGAATTTAAATAGGTTGTCTATGTCTTTACAAAAGAATAGGAAGGGTCCCCCACGATTGTAATGTCAAAAAAACGAAAATTTAAAAACATAATTTACATTAGAGTAACTAATGTCATTTTTTATAATGCACCCATGTAACAATTCTCGTTACTACGGCACGGCAGTTTATCGTTTCACTACTATGTATCGTTCAGAATCCTTCCTATTCTTTGTATAGGTGAAATCCCAATGTGACTCTAATGTTTATTTTAATTGACATCCACTTTATGGAATTTAAATATGCTGGACACACACAAACATGTATACACGTATAAAATCAACTTTTTCGCTCGGCGTCAGTCGTCGCCGTTTCTGCATGTGTGTACAATTATACATTTACATATACATAAATACATACAATTCCATATTTCTGTATTCTGTCTGTTGGTTGTTTTGTTTTGTTTGTCAAAAGGACGTCGTGTTGTTGGCTATTTGTCAAAAAAGTTGTTCGAAGAGATTTTAAATTTCATGTAGTATACTCAGACTTTGTATTCAATGTGACGGAGAGTGGAATTTCCTCGCTGTTTTTTTATAATAATTATTATTGTTAATGGCTATATGTGCATGGATGCAATTTCTTTGTGGACTGTCTCTCATCGTCATGTCTTTTTTGATATTCTTAACTATTTCATCAAAGGTTACATTACAAATTCTCCTGATGAGCGACAAACGCACAACAAAATTATTGTAATCGAAACTTACTTGTATGTTACGTACAATAACGTATGTATGTATATTATGATATCTTGATATAAGCTGGAAGAAATTAACTTTATTCATCTCCATGCACGTAATCGAGCAGCAAAGTAGGTATATTATAATTCTGTTTTCCTTAATATACTGCAGACCACAGCATTAACCTTCAAACTAAAATGTACCTCGGTATTCTAGCCAGACGAGACTATTAAAAGTTTAAGAAGGAAGATTCTCATTCTCAGCATGGAAAAAACATGGAGAGCTTGACCATCAACTTTGTCATCATCATCGCCATTAAACTTTATTGTCATCAGGCAAATATGTACGTATACATACAAATATAATATTGTATTATACAATAAAATAAAGTTGCAATTATTGCACAGATAGTATATTATACTAATTAATTATCGCAGAATGACATTTCATAATCGACACCCCAAAATCTGTACAATACAAACGACGAGCATTGAAAATGAACGAATTACAGGTGCAATTATAATATCATGATAATTATGTATGCACAATGAATGAATGACAATGACAATTTTCCACATTGGCACTATCTCTATTCATTCCCATTATTATACTAAGCAGTATAATTTACAATTCCGCGAGGGATTCTTTAAATGAAATTAAAGTTGGCAAAAAATTGTAGGCAAAAGAGGAAACGACATGATGTACAATCGACTCTATTTTTGTTGTATGTACAATAATAAAAAAGAAGTCCACAGGAATCGCAAAAAAGTTAAAAAATTCAAAGAAAAAGCGTAAAAAGAATACCTAAATGAACGACAACTATCAACTGCTTTTGATTCTTCGTTTTCCGGTTACATGTTTTTGTCCTGGCATTTTTATACAAATGTATGTAATACAATGCATTGGACAAATAAAAAATAAGTGTATCTCTTCATGCCAAATCACTATCCTACAGCAGTTCTTATACATGCAGCAATTCTTGGAGCTCTACATTATACACCTTTTGTATCTCATTAAACGGACGATAAGTTTTCTTGTAGTTTGATCGTGTGCATGGTGAATACATACATACCAAATAGTTTTGGAAAAAAAATCCAAATAGCATTTCCAACTTCACAGCTTCTTTTAACAAATTGCAAGAAAAAATATTACACGAGATTGAGACTCTCTGTCTATCTCTTTCTCTCTCTCTCTGTCACACTCACATACACTATACATCTAGAAAAGAGTTAAGAAATGTACAAAATTTTTCGTCACACATAATCGCTAAAGAATGTTTTTTGTCTCCATTCCCTCTCATCTCATCTCTCTATATTTCTCTTTCTCTCCTTAATAAATTTTTTGAATTAAATATTTTCCAAAAAAAAAACAACTATCAACCTGGGAGACTGATGAATGAAAGAAAGAAAGGAATGCATACAACTTTTACTATCTACCCAGGCGCTCCTCCTCCCACGGACTGAGGAGATCTCTAATTTTTTCTCCATCGCAACTTTTAGTTAATGTGTTACAGCATTATCTAACTTTTCCCATGTCTCCATTTTCCTCGCATAACACAAGAGAAAAAGAATAGACAAGATATGTTCCTCCAAAATGCATATCGATACAACCGTGAAAAAATGTTATCAAAGTTTCAAAGCTGAGACGCCGAGTCCTAAGATATGCGTACTATTGTACGATATTATGAACATTTGTCTACACACAACAAACCAACTTACCAAGCCAGGGATAGATATAAATGTATGCATCTTATGTAGTTAAACAGCATGGAGAATTGAGTGACAATAATGATGGTGGTGAAATTTGAAAATCAACAATCGACCGTATGGATATCATACTAAGGACTATAATAATAGTTTATTAAAACATAATAACCTATGTATCATAAAAAATATTACATTTTATCAGCTATTAATTTGTGATATTATCATACATACACACAGGGAACATGCTGGTAACTGAAGCAGTAGCTAAAACGAAAATTAATATAGTCTATAGGCATATATTATAACGTTATGAGACGAGTCCTTGATGCAAGAATTGAGAATCCAATAAATTTTAGGATGCCTTGACCACAGGATATATCACTGACTCATTAGTCTGTTTCTCTCAATCTTTCGCTCCTTCTACTTATATTTATGTTTCCTACTACCTGGTAAATAATAATGATGGTAATACCGACCAACAACGACGCCTTGACTTGACTCGACTCAAGACACACCACACCCTGAAACTTTTCCCAAAAATAATTCACAATATCTGTGTGTGTGTTTGTGTGTGTGTGTGTAATAAATATGTACATGTTGAAAATGTTCATCTTTATACACAGCGGAATGATTCCTCCAAAGTTTTTCCACAAACATTTTTGCTATTGGTCACAACTCAAACCACAAGCACCTAAATACAAGATAGAATATATAATATAATACATAATATATCGCTACTTAGCTATCCAACCATAATTTGTCCATAACTAATTTCATGTATATAATATGATGATGCAAACAAAGCAAATCAACGGCCAACGGCTCAGGTCATTATATTACATACAAATATTATGCAGGAGAGTGAGTTAACTTTGAAAAAGTACCTGCATCATCATTACCAATTCAACAAGATTTTTATATTTTGTATCATTAGGAATATAATACACATGATAATGTGCCCCTATACATATAACTATATGTGCATGAGGATATGGCTGAGAAAATGTAGCAAACTCCAGTCCGATTAAAAAATACAAGCGCAATATATAAACGACCAAGAAAAGAGTTCATTTTCAATCCCATGGTGTATGTATAAAAAATATTACTAGCTCATCACCACCGTCTGTCTCATGGAGAGACAGACATGAACGAGTATGTATCTGACTTCGGATGAAAATAATAATGATATTTTTATTATTATCATCATTATTATTGAAATATGTATTATACTAAATAGCCAAGTTTGCGTGCCATGATTTGATCATTTTGTTCACATCACACACAAGCGTATGAGGCGGCAAATGTATCAATTATGTATACACATATGAATGAAGAACTCGCACAACAAAGCCATTCAATCCAATTCGAAATGAAAAGTAGAAGAAGAAAAAAATAATTCGCAATATAGGTGTACATACATACATGTCTAAGAATAAGAATAAACGGACGAGAACAAGAAAATCCTGCAACAAGTTCCGTGAGTAAAAGTACATACATAAGATTTAGAATCACAGCTGGAGGCACATGATAATGATGATGGTCAAGAAGCTGAGGCTTAGGTTGCTTCTGCTGCTTATTTAGTTGCAAACTAAAATTCTCATTAATGCCAAATGTTCAAATGCCGAGTGGCAAAAAGCGTCACCAGGTATGAATGTGAATACATACATAGATAATATTACTATTCTGTTATGTATTATCCACATCATGCAGACGATACATTACGATCCTGATTTCTTTTGATACCTATTCTCTATACACACACACAAACTAGAGACAGAAGGTAAAATCAAAAAATACATTTCACAGCGTTCCCGATTTAAATAATGAGTCCCAAGTCTCAACAAATGTCTGCTATATCAGTTACTTGTATTACTCGTATCAAACTGGATACAGGTGTTCATTAGTTTTCTTATACATAACTCTCTGTACACGTATGTACAAATAAATTTTTCTTACCCATTCAAAATATAAATCCACTAGAAATAAACAAAACGCTGGCGAACAACTATGCTTTCATCAATTTTATCATTGTGATTTTCCAGTAGTAAATCTTCTTTGTATCAAGAAAAAAATACACATTAGCTGTGCAGTTTAGTCCATCGAATTTTCAAACATTAATGCATGTAGACGGAAAACATCAACGAAAAAAAAACAAAGTATATGAAATCGGCCGCTCGTAGTTGTAATAAAGAAATAAAAGGATGGCTTGTATTTTCCCCAGTTTTTTTCACTCGAGGGCTCAACCACTCTCAACTGTGGTACACCATTAGACGATATGACTTAAATTCAAGGACCAATTCAAAGAGCAATTCGTCATCATAAATTTTTTTCCAATTCTGATCTCATTCCCTCTTTTTGTTTCTCGGTTTGAGATAGCGACAGAGACAAAGTGCTAAAGTTCATCTTGGACTTGAGAGTTTAACCGTGTGTGATCACTTACATATATGTAAGTATGTACACATGTATAAACATAACAAACAGGTCAATACAGCAAAATGATTGTTATTGCTATCTGATTCATTACAAAATGCATAATATGTAAGTGCTTCTTCTAAAGAATTTATAACGGTACAAAAGAGTCGAATCCAACTTTTAAACAATATTTCCTCAACGTATAATATATTGATTGGGTTAAACTGACTCTCTATCGTTTCAGGAAGGATATATTACCCATTTTAGCGAGTTAAGAGAGTTAACCTTAAGCAACGATACATGGGTGTAAATGAATGAGAGAATATTATGTTAAAGAAGGAAAAGAATTAAACTAAATAAATATAATATCACCACCACGCCTTCTATATATTATTATATTGTGCCCGTCACAACATTTGGGTAATGTATTTAGTTGTTGCATTACACTTAATCTGTCATTATCATTATCATTTGAGACGATTTTCCTCTTGTTCTTTCCCTTCTTCGGTTCCTTGGTTCGTTCATTCGAAACGGGAATGTGGAAAATTTATGCGATACATTTAAAACACAAACAGACAATAACTCACAAAAGGAGAGGAAAGAACAGGAGGAACTAGACTAGCAAGCTAGTTTACATTATTTTAAATATGTTACTTTTCTCTATCTTCTATCCATGTATAATATTATAATATATTATAGCTATTGCTTCAAAATATGCGAATAGGTAGATGTAACTACATGTAAAATCCACAAAGTGACTGGACTAATGGCAAGGTAATGTTGATAAAACCGGCTGAAAAAAAATCAACTTCACGAATGACCTGGAAGGCCTGTAATATTCTCTCTCTCTCTTTCTGTGCATTTCATCCGGCTTTGTCGTGTCCATGTGTGGGAGGTTATTGTGCGCAGCAATTACTTCTCTCAGTACACTAAAAATTCAACGTCAAACATTCCACCACGATGCTTTTCCCTTTATATGCTATCTTCCTTTCTTCGTTTCTGCATTCTACTGCATTTTTTCCCTTTAAAAACTACATAGCAAATTTATTTAAATGCAATAAGTACATACATGACTTAAAGTCGATGAGGGGATTTCAACTACATAATAAATGCAACTGAAACGGGCGATGGATGCATAGGATGAAATATTTGTATCTATATAGAAAAGTGATAGCTGTAAGTAGTGAAAAGAGATAATATTGAAATTTGAATTTGAGATGTGTGCCCAAATCCTCATCCTGACTTCATGCTCAAACTAGCATAAATGTAAACATGAAACACGATTACGCTTATGGTAATATTGTGCATGCACAATGTACAGTTCATCAGAGAGAATTACAATATTATACATTGATAGTAAAACATTTAAAAAATAGTATCGAAACAAAACAGGATAATTTCTTAGTCTTTATCATCTTAATTCAATAAGCTCTTTGTTCAATAATAATAATAATCTATAAGAGGAAAGTCTATAGGTTTTTTTCCCTAGGAGAAACAAAAATGTGAAAGGATATTCATCATCAGCACCACCACCACCACTGCCATCATCATCATAATCGTCATCAGCAATAATATTATAATGTAACATGAACTTTGAAAATTTCGTAATTACACATAGATTTGAAAACAATGCTGCGTCGTGAAATACAAATGTGAAAGTGTGTAACGTTGGAGACAATGATATGTCCATTTTTTGTATTCTATTTATCTATCCGTAGTCTATAGATAAATATAGACTATACGGATTTTGTGGCTATTGTCTGGACTCTCCAAAAATCAATCCAATTCAATACACTCCAATTCATAAAGAAAACAGTGGTTCGGGAAATTTTTATAATGCTCATAAGTGTAGAGAATATATGGATAGATAATTGTAAAATTAAAAAAGGAAAATTCGTTTATGACTATCCACATTCTTCATTCTTCATTCAACCCTTTCACTCAACTCTTTATTGAACTACCATTTTGTAGCAAATGGACACATGGGACGTAAATAAAAATAAAATTGAGCCTTCCCATTCACAAACACGAGGATAGACTAATATAGTAAACAAAGATCGAGAAGAACAAGAAGCATCCTGATTCGCAATTTAGAATTTCAAGCCATGACCACTGTACCATGATGTCAAAGTAAAGTAAAGCCTCAAAGGCTGTAGGGAGTCCATTATCTTCCATTCTATGCTGCTTGTTTTTGGTTTTCTCCCCTTAATTTTCGATTTTCATTTTCATTTGACTTCATAGAGGAATCGACAAGCTCTTATAACATGATGAAAAACAACAACGTCAAAATATACTCTGAAAAAATCCTCGTTTTCTTACCTTCCCAAAGTTCTTAACATATGAATACCGACGGATTAAATATTTTTATATTTACATCTTCCTGATACTTTTGTATCTGTGTTATCTTTAAAATACTAATTTTGGCATCCCTTGTCCCTTGCAATGCTACTCAAACTAACTAATTATCTCTAATATTTCAACTTAACTTAATTATGAATGATTAAAAAGTGTCCCCCAAAACCACATTTTCAGACCTAGAATCTAGTCCTGTTGAAGAAAAAGAGAAAATTTTGATCTGCCTGTACTTTGATCTTCTAACAGTGGAAAATATTACATGAACAACAATCAGTTCGTATTGTGTACACATCAAAATAATATTTTTGTAATAGCTGTACACTGTACACTTTATGATATCAAATTGTAGTATCACACTGTAGGATATACATTTTCCATGTTTTCCCTATCAGGCTGTCTCTTTCTTCAGTATTTTTTCAAGACTAGTCTTTTCATGGTTGAATTGACTCGTTGCCAGAAGAAAGAGGAGTAGAAAATACATAAATACGTGAGAAATGCGTCTTTGATGTGTTTCTGTGCAATTCAGTCTCTATGGTGAATATTAATGTAGAATGACAAGTTAATGGTGACCAAGAATGAGAAGGAAAAGTTGGTCCCTGTGTTGTTGTTGATGTGTCGACTTTGACTCTCGAGAGACGAAGAAAAGGTTGAGTGTGAAAATATATGCGATACGGTTCGTAAATAAAATGTGATGATATGTGTACGTAGTCTACTGTAAATTCTACAGACTCATCCTCTCCACTCAACATAATACAGTACAATACCCAATATCTCTCTCTCTCTTTAACAACTTGATGCAAAAAAAGAACCAAGAATATTCAAAATAAAAACATGTAATATACTTATAACGACGGTAAACAACCAACATTGAACGTTGAACATTGAACCAAAGCTCATAACAATAATAATAGTAATAATAATACAACAACAATAACAGCATGAGGACGAAATTTTCAACATACAATATTTGTACGCGAATATATTGTACAGCGTACAATATATTATAATGTACATACATCAAATACACACAGAAGGTAGAGTAGTTCACAAATTTTGCGATGAGAGTGTAGAATAGTGCCGAGTGTGCAACAATAAAAGGTGATTTTTGTTTGACAAATACGCGTCTCATCTCATCTTCTCTCCTCCTCTAACATTCCAACATTAAGTCTAAGGCGATACACTCAGTGCTCCATAAGAAAAGAGAGAAAGAGAAAGAAGAGTGTCCCATTGTATTTTGCTCTCTCTCTCTCTCTCTCTCTCTCTCTCTCTCTCTCTATTTTAGCTGTTTTTCTATAGGTTCAAGATGAAACCCCGTTAGTCAATTCGATATTATTATGATTATGATTATTATGTATTTTGTATACTTAAACGATGTACACTTACACACACAAGTTTTTCTTATACTTCTATAGAACAAGTATACAATTTAATACTCAGTTTCAGCTCAAACTGATGGCTGGGCAAATTCGTGACATTTTTATCATAGAAACGATGATCGAAAAGGTAAATTAAAAGAGAAAAAAGGACATGACCCAATGCGTTCAACTTGAAACATTATTGTAAGGACGATGATAATAATTCCACACACAAACATATACACACAATATAAACCATTATGCATAAAAAATATACGCACACATTATACATACATAGTTATACATAGCTAACAGAAAACACCCGTATTCACAATAGCCGCATTAATAGCATAACATAACAATGATCACATAGTCATAGTCATAGTCGACTATCAACTTTCAACTATTAACCATCAACCGGCAGCAACTTGAAGAAGAAGAAGAAGAAAACACGTCTTTTCCTATTTGCCGAGAGAGTATGATAAAAGTGTAATAGCGCTAGAAATACATCATGCATGTTATATATATTTCATATAAAAATATAAGAGACGAGGGAATAGAATATACAAACGCCCAATCGTTTTGCTTTTGAATCGTCTCACTATTCTCTTCCACATGCATATATATATATCTAGCTTGCTTTAGTGTACCGTCAAGCTTAATTGCTACCAGAAAAGAGACTCACGACTTTTATGAGCGACCTGATTCTCTTTTCTTCTTCCCCCCAAGTGGATGGTCGGATTTTTTGGACACAATAAAGTAACGCACAGCATACACACACACAATGCCATATACCCAGACGCTAGCTGTGACTCAAATTAGATTATTGTTATAATTATGAACCGCAAACACGGTGACGAAGATGACGGCGAATATTACGAGAGAAAAAGAAGAAGACGAATATCAGACACTACATTATGTCATGCATGAACACCTACATATCTATGCGCCCAAATGGGTGTAAAATGTATTTTATCGGTATAAATACTAAGGAATATATGTAAGTGTACAATGTGTACATACATGTGTAATATGTGTACTGGTATATGGCTCATCGTAAATAAAAATGGTACACCTAAGGCACTATAGGTCAGGGCACAACCACCAGAACTAGCAAAAGATACTATATGAAAACCTTGAGGCTTTCTCCACACAACCACCAATTGCCAATCCAGAACCATCAGCATCATCATCACACTCAACAAATTGACTTGTATCTAGTGTATTGTAAAAGTATATATAATGTCATTGCAATATGACTTTGCTTAAAGGCGCCCAACTGAACATGAACATCCTCAACACACTTCCAAGTATAGTTTCATGAACACCAACAGTTTTTTTCCTAGTTATTGGTTGAAAAGGAGTAAAAACTCGTCTAGTGCAATCACTATAATACATACTCATATGTATATGTCTCCACAAACACAGACCATGGCACCATATTTGTCTAGGAGGCAGCGGTGGATCATTCTGTTCTTCTTCATTCTCTACCTCATTCATTGAGCTGTTCGTGAGTTACTAGCAATTAACTGTGTAATTAAACCATTTGCACATCTAAAAAAGAAATTTCTCATTCCCAACACAATGTATGTATGTGTACATATGTATACATACATAGGAACATTGTACAATATGCATCCTTGTTTCAAAAATCGAGAGAAGCAGATACAGGCAGGCAGGCAGACAGACAGGAGGGAGATCGAGATGAACTGAGAATTGCCAATTAAGACAGGACGAGAAAATAACAATGAGGATGAAGAGGAAGAAGATTTTCAATCGCCAGTCTAATCAAGGGCCCAAAAAGAATTATTTGATTTTTTCATAGTCTTTTCCCCCTCATAATTCATAATCGTATGTAGGCATTAGGCATGTAGCTGTTGTTTATTTTTATGTATTTACATTTTCAATTTGAAACTCCCAAGCTACAAAAACTACGTAATATAATGCGTGTATGTATAATGTGTGTACATTCCCAAGCCTAATAATGTAATATTTCATACTAAACCCCGTCATGGTGTGTAGTTGTGAGATATTTGCTAAAACAAAGTTTATAAGATTGATCACCGTCTTTCGATTGCTGAATTTCTTCCTTCTTTCTCATCTTCCAATACTTAACGGTGGACTAACGGTAGCGTGTTGCGCCAAAAAAAAAAATGAATAACACACATAACCATTCCAATAGTTATTGTAAATAGTGAGGAAAAATAGATAGTATAGGGATAAAAAACACTGTATGTAGTCAAAACATTAGCCAGACATGGGAAATGCACAAACATTGGGCTCATTATACGAACTCGCTTTTTGTCTACATGAGAAATTGACATTTTCCCGTTATAATTACACACATGTTTCATCTTTATCCGGCTGATCAATATAATCAAATATTTAGGCTATCGAATTTGAAAGTGATACATTACATTAAGAAATAGATTTTATCAATATTTTATTATAATTACCTGTAAATTGGGGGACTATGTAAAAAGAGTATATAGGGAGAGAATTCATTACTATTATTATTGGTTCAACTATCTGCCCCGTTGAATTTTCATTCGATTTCATGTATGTATCAGTATAATATGAAATTGATTGGTACCTTTACCCATAATACTTTCCATACGCGTAAATGTAAAACGTGTAAACGATAAGGGATGGAAAAAACCTACCGTAAAAGTTTAATACTGGGATGATTACACTGCATGCAGCTTGCAAATATTTTATGACGGTAATATAAATCATGCACTAAAAGCTAAACGTTTTACATGCAGATGTAATGCTAATGCTGTGATGTAGAAACAATGTTGCTGTTGAGTACATTCATAAAATATTGCAGTAATAGCCAATCTTGACCCTCACCTTAAAACATTTTATTCACAAACGCATGTATTGTAGAGTGAACAGTGAACACTGTACACGCATACTTGTATTCAATTCGCATTAAAAAATTGACGTTCGTCAATATTCAATATGTTCTCACTGAAGTTCAACTTGTGAATCAATAAAGTGAATGGAAATTGCATAGAAGTTTTATATATGTACACATACAACTAAAGAGTAAAACCTATTCTGCACATACTCAAACAAGTACATAGTATCAAAGTCATCGAATTGGATTGCCCATGATTTCGACAATGGAGAAGAACAAAAGATCGCTTAATCTCTTTCAAATTCAAATGGAAATGGACCAGTGGATGGTAAATTGTAAATTGCATTTAAACTTTTTTTTTTGCATCCTCCTCAAAAAGTTCCCTCAAATCGTAGTTAAAATTCAACTCCATCCATGCAGTAAAAAGAATATAAGCAATTTCAATTGAAAATTTCAATCCAATCAAAGCAAGCATGAGCTAACTAGCCTTTGCACTTTATATAATACATACATACACATATATGCACAAAAGCGGATACTGCAGAACAATAAAAGCCAACAACGGCAGTATTCCTACTCATCTATCTAGTATACATACATACATATTAAATGCATGTGTAACAACGAGTCTGTCCTAAACCCATCATCGTAGTCATGATAAAAGGCCTTTATGATGCACCTTATTTGCATAATGCAGCGATTACATGCAAATATGAATGATAACCGCATCACGTCTTTGACTCAAAACTCATTGATGAACCAAGAGCCCTGGTAAGTAAGGAAAGCCTCTACATAGAATTACTTTTACATCAGCTTCTTTTATCATCGCAATTATAATTATTATCATGATTACATGTGTGATACACAATATAAAAATACAATGTAATCCATGTGAACAATATTTATTAAGCAAAAAATACACACAGACACACACACATTCATGGTATTAATGATAATGGTGATGTCGTTCAACGTTCATCACTCATACATACATGAAGATAATAATAATACAAGATTTTCTTATATTACATCTTTAATTTGATCTAAAAAAGCCGAAGAGACAAAACAGAAAAGAATAAAGGAAAACATGTTCGATCATAAACATAAACATTTAATAATACAACAATGTGAAGATAAAGGGCAAAAGTAGAACTATGGATGAACACACTTTACAATTCTTCCTTCTACAACAACAACAACTACATTGTATATTGTATAACCTGGTTCATTATTTATTGTTCTTTTTTAGAGGAAACAAAACGATTAGCCATCATCCTAAGAATTTTCACAATGTTCTATGGGGCAAATACTTTGAGTTTTAAGTCAAAGTCACAGGAATTGTTGCTGCACGAGCTATGCACTGTACAAACTACAAACTTGGATGTATATGCACACACACGACACGACACGAAGTGTTTGACGACGTGTGTGTATATATATATGTGTATTTGCACAAAGTACAAAGTTCCTTGTGTGCATCTTCAAAAGGGAGGCGGAAAGCAGTTTGGGGTGGATTAAAAAAACGGAACTTCTCCATAGTCCATAACACTCTGGTAATAACATGAGCGTATAATATCATCCATGAATGAATCGATGAATGAGCCAGCAAGTAACCATCGAAAGAAAAGGAAGAAAAAGACGATGATGATGAGCTGAGACAGTAACAAATTGTGTACACGTATGTTCATTACAAAACAAAATGAGTGTGTGTGTGTGTGTGTGTACATACTATAGGGGATAGAATGTATGAAAAAGAAGGAAAAACTACGGCATTCACATGACTTGAGTTTTTTTACAATATATAATACTTTATCCAACAATAATTATGACTGTTGCAGTTATCCTCTGTAGGCATTATTATATTACATTACACTATTACGTCGACTTGAATTTTTTTTTACTCGAATTGTGCTGAGTTTCAGCACTTGGGCGAGTTCAGCAACATCAACATTGAATTTTTAACTCTTTTGCTGCCATAAAGATGAGATTAACCTCTGTTTGTACTTTTCTTCCCTTGAAATCTCTAGTGATCTTCTCCTTTTCCCCTCGTTCGTACAACCATACCATACGTATATACAGACGCATACATACATATACATAGGTAATAATATGTAATATGGTATCATACAAGATATACGATCATCCTCCCTCTTGCATTTCCAGTCCACCGGCCCTTGCCAATTCGCAATCATCAACATCATCGTGGTATGCACAATATTATTTTACATTTAGATATAGTACATAAAAAATGATGGAGTTCCTTCCCATGTACGGTGTACGGTGTAATACAATGTACTCTGGCACATAATCCTCTGATAAATCCCCAACCTATCATATCATACTTGTTTATGCATCATTTTTTACAGTAAAGAATAACTCTTCTTTTTTCTCTTTCTTTTTCCATGTATGTATATATACATATTTGTTCTAAGACAAAAACAGCTACAAAATATTATTCTTATTATGTACATTTTATTCCTTTTTTATGAATAATATCCTAGCGTGTAGTGAGAAGTGCAGGAATAAACAAAACTAGCATGTATGTATACTACTTGAGAACATAAAAAAACAGTGAAGAACAATAGAACAGAATAAGTTTTATTATGCATATCTCACTCGACAAATTATTACCAAATGACAGGCGCGATTATTCTCATAATATCATAAAACATAATACATTATACATATTTTTCAGTTTATTGCATTTTAAGTGACACTCGTTGAGCTTTCAAAATTTAGGGGTGCATGCAAATTTTGCACGTATAACTTTTATTCTTTTCTATTTTGACTTGAGTGACAATGACAAGCTCCAGTTCATACTTATTTATTTTTATTATGTACCTTTTCAGTTTTTACCTCATACAGCACAATTTATAATGATATTTAATACAACCCTTCCCAAGGTACATTTTCCAGTGATATTATAACAGAATGAGGAATATGAAAAAAAAATCTCATAGCCATATTTCCATTAACTTATTTTTTTCCTCTCGAGATTTTATCCCGAGTTCGAATACGAGAATTATGCATATGGCAAAGTGTACATGTAGCGTACAAAGAGTTTGTGCTTGCAAACCTTTTATTTCGCTTACTCATTTACACTTCAAAATGTCCATTAAACACTGTTAGCGCGGACGCACGAATATGTACAATGTACACACAAGCATTCAAGAAATTAGTATGAAATTCCTTTCATTCCATTTTCTCCTTCTCCTCTTTTCGCCCAAACTCAAAACGTTGAAAATACCAGGAACGAGTGCCGCAACTATTCTCGTTGACTATATTACTAAAGTAATCACGATGTTAAAAAATCATTCTTTAGTAAAGTAATAACAACAGCTATGTGAAAGATTCCTATAGTGTAATGGCAATTTCAATGAAAATGACCATTTGAATTTACGTCCGTCGTACAGTCGTTACTTTCCAATCACACACAGAGTCACAGTCACAGTCATATAGTCTGTGTTTGTGTATGCGTATATGTATATTAAATATTAGACGACTGAAATGCCACCAGAAAAGGAAGATACATAGTCCATAGAAAATCATATTGCGTATACAATCATGTGCTTGCGTCGACTCGAGTCTATCGCATACAGATTACTTTTATAGTAATTCCTCCATTTCAATTACATTAAACAGATGGAGTCAGTCAGCCAGCCAGTGAATGAGGCACAATCCCAGAAATATTTAAACTGCATAATAATATTGTAGTATCCAAACTCCAAACCACAAGACAAGACATAACTCATAAACTTCTGCAATATCGTCGTTGGTCGAATGAGGAAAGAAAGACGACAGAAATGAGAAAGGTTGAAATGAGAAGGAAGATAAAAAAACCAAAAACAGAGAAGATAAAGACAACAACAACTGCAATGCTTTTTTTTCTATAAAATCTGAGTACCAATGACTGTCCGTAAAGCAAATGGCAATATTAAATAAATACATGGGCAGAAGTAGATGCAATTTGCCATTGAGTTATGGAATGGATATATGTTTAGAGTCTTCTGTCATTGATGTGAGACATTTTGGCGTACCACAATACAAACTAAATTATGCTTATGTAATACATATATACACATCCATCATGCATATATATGTATACAACACAAACTTCTCTTGTACCTTTCGCCCACCGAAACAAAAACCTAGCCAAACAAAAAGAAAACTAAATGCATGTAACACAGAAATTCGTTCAGCATCTTGACCGATTCTCTTCAGTTGAAATGAAAAAAAGTTTAACTTTTTTACTTCTGCCTATATCGCGGCATGGGTGGTTTGCACTTATATCAACGTACCTATGGACTTCTTATGAAAAAACCATCGGCACGTTTTACAATATGCAATCAGTTAATATACCTCGACGAAAATAATATGCAAAGTGACGCAATGTGTGTAATATTTATAGCAGATATTTATGCGGATTTCAAGGGTTTCTTCCAACCTTCTATGCTGCAGCACAGTAAGGATTCTAATTCGAACTCTACCAATACCACGTTAATTCCTTGCATTGTGCTGTTTGCTATTAGTTCATACACTAATTTTCTCCCCAAGTTCATTTGTCAAATTGTAACGAAAAAAAATCAATATTTGTGCATGTTTTCATCACAAACATGCGACAAAAAAATACCACTTTTTTTCGTTTTCTCTCCCATTTTCCAACAAAACAAACGCCAAAGAAATGTACTATGTACACATCAACATGTATATACCATTACAACTTGTGTATACACACACATGTATACTTTCAAAAATTTCCAATAAGAAGAATCTACATGAAAATAAAAAATTCGCGAAAAAATTCCGTGCAAGACAGAGACAGTGTGTTACAGAAAAGAAATCATCATCATCCCTACCACTATACTATTTAATTTGGATCTATATTCGTAGTTTATTCAAGACAAGACGTCTGTCTAGCGTTGTTCTTGGTCTGACTGTCATGTAGTAAAAGAAATTTTATGCACAATCATTATAGCCCACATCACATGTACCTAGGATAATGTATGTTATACTTATTTATTTTTTCCATTACTGTAACACAACGTTGAAGCTCCCGACTTTTTCACGATCTATGCAGCGTCCAACGGTACAATAATAATAGCATGCAAAATCTGCATGGCATGCTGGCACAAAAATATGATACTTGATACTTCACTCTTAACATATTTTATTTTACATCATCCAAATTCAAATGTATAGAGAATACATATGTATAATAGAGATTAGGTCACAACAATAACAAGTACAACAAGGCTATTATAATGTCTTGTAGAACTTCATAAAGAGAATGAGAAAAAAAACTAAACAATCCAATCTTTCGATATTATTCTCAACGTGGAAGTATTTATACGGTGTAAAAGTGTATAAAAATGCTGCACAGTGAGAAATAGCGAGAAACAATGAAATGTTCAAAAAATTTAAAAAGCACTGTTATGTAAAGAGAGACAAAAGCATCAACACAACTATCCTTGTTTACATTAAAATGTATACAGGATACAATGCAAACATAAACGTACGAGTAACTAGCCAACGACGTCAACACCTCACCACGAGCATGACCAACACGAAGAACGACAGCAACACTTTTAAAAATTAATCTATTATAGCCAACGAATTAATTATCATTGTAGTATGTTATAGTGCACAAAGAACAAGAACAAAGTGAGAAAAATCCTCAAGATGACTAACGCAAAATAAATAACACAACACGGCATAAAACTTTGCAAGGCAGTGACGATAAGAACGCTGCTGACACAAGAAAATTTGAGGAATCAGCAACAAAATAGCTTACATCATCCCTATATATATTATTTTCCAAACTCAAAAGTCTCATTGCCATCATAATATATTTTCATTATATATGTAGACTGCCTGAGAACTGTTTTATAAATATGTAGCAAAGCAACGCCACTTCACTGGTACATACTCGTATATGTACACGAATTTATAATGTATATGCAACTTAATCAACATACTATTTACTAGCAATTAGGTATACACAAACATATGGATTACATACATATACAGCGAATTAATGTGTAACAAATACAAAAGTATTTACTCCTGAGCATATTCAACATTGAAAAAAAAAACAATCAATCGTGCATATTATGCTGATTTTACAATCACTTCTGAGCCTAATATTATAATTATGCTGTCATAATTAAAATTATTTTTAAAGATTTTTTACATGAACAACTCCAAGATCATGAGATAAAACCATCAAAACCAATTCTAGAAAAACCATTCAACGCCTTTTAATGGGTCGCTTACTGTCGCGACAAAATAAAAACACATAAAATAAAAAAACCTTATTGTTCCTACTCAATCATATACGTCATAAGCATTATGTACAGAAGGTTTATGCTGCAGTCTACTTTTATTATTAATTATTAGTAATCCTAGTATTAAAGATTATTTAGATTTAAGATTCAAGAATGAATAGACAGAGACTTAAAATGTAATGAACAGGAGCCTTGAAATCATTTTTTTCTCATGTATAACGATTATTTTTAATATAATATGTATGAGAAAAATACCTTTTCAATATGAAATCCAAGTACACAATATAGACAGCCCTCCATCAATCTATCTTGATTCACAGTAAGAATGGAGATTGTATCTCAGCACACAAGACACATTAAAGATTGCAATTGTAATGGTATAATGTAAAGAAACTGTTAAAAACTCAAATCTCTAATAATCCAATTCATTTACTTTGATCATGTACGACAAAAAACTATTATTAATTTCTTATTGAGTTCCCCATCTACTAAAAATCAAATACGATGGGTAGAGCACCATTCACAAAAAAATTAACACACTAGTAGCAATATTTAATTTTTTAGCAAAATGGAGTAATATCGATACAGATGTGAATGTTGTACAGTAGTATTATTATCCAACACCATCAGAGTATGGGAACACAAAGTACCACTATTGCATATATTGACACAAAGCTTCAACAGTAATTTGGCTAATTTGTGAAAATTTCCAAACAACAAATCGTGCACACATGCGTTTGTTGAGTTTGATTCGCCTTGATTAATTAATTTGTCGCACTTGTAATAATAATGTTTTCAATTTTTTTTTATCACAACACGAGAAAAACGTGTAAAGAAAACGATCAATTTATCACACCGTTACTTCACTTAATAAGAGAGCAAACACTGAATTATTCCATCAGAAAATTTTCATTTCATCTCCTTTCGATTGAAATGAATTGGATCGAATCTCAAACACGCAAACTACTCTGCAACAAAACAAAGCTTTCACTGTACGTTTTTTTCTGCGTGGAATATCTTTGATTTTGATTTGTTTTTATTTTTTGAAATATGATATTTTTATAGTCTAGCCGATAGTTGATCGTCCCTCTATTCTTGTTCTTTATCTATCCCACATAATATATTATACATGTATAATGTATTCCACGTTTGATTTCGACGATGATAAAATCCTTAAAATGAGCGGAAACGATTGTATACAACTTCACAAGGTATTGAAGTTAAAATAAAACTTTGTGAATGAAGAATGAAGATAACACTTTGATTCCCTGATACATGGAAAATCCTTTAATATACATTTTTATGATGAAATCCCGCTACATCTTCTTATCTCAATCGTATTGTAATAATTATATAATTTATTACAGGACAGTATAATATTGTTGTTATTACAATCTTTTTCCTTGTGATATGTAAACTTTTTTTCAGTTAATGAATGCGTTGAAGTTTGTTGAATATACGGAATAATTTTTCCCTCTCTCTACATTTTTTTATAAAGATAGGTTTTTTCTTCTTCTTCCTTCACGTCTTTCCATCAAACTTCTTTTTTCCACCAAAAGTTCTCTCTACTCATAACCCAATCCACAAATTATATAGACTAAACACAGTGTATAGTAACGATAACGATAGTTTGGTTGTTTCTTCAACGGACGAATTAATTTCAACCGTTTACCTTTTCGCACAGTATAATAATAAATGACTCACACTCGTCAGTTATGATATTTTGTATATTTTATGGTGTAGATTCCAGTATATGTGACATATCAAGTCTAAGGAGCAAGTTAAGTATTGAGTTGAGAGTATATTTTACTCCTGCTGTTGTTTTTTTTTCTCCTGCAGAAAACTTTTTGACTTTGGCACAAACGAGAGCCAAATTGTAATTACTATGCAGATTTATTCCTCGTCTTCACAATTTTCTTTATCCACAACACACAAGAAGACGTAGACGAACTATACTGTTCGTTGTTGCCTGCTTTGTGTAGCTTCTATATTATTATACGTACACTGTGAACACGTAATTAATATGCTATCGGCCATGCAAATTGCTATACATATATATACATTTTGTTCCGAGCTCAGAATTCACACTATAATGTATTAAGTAACGGCCAAGCAACTTCACGTAACTATTTTGTATAATGTCTGTTTATTCGTTCTAGTATTTTTCTTGATTGTTATCTTGGTTTTGCACTCTATCTGAAATAACCTTTATACACACTGACATTGATATCAGCAAGGGTAGGTAAGCTTAAATGATATCAACACACAAAAATCCAACCGTTTGGCTTTGGCAGCACGAACAAAAAAATATCCAACCAAAATATGCGGACGTACATACATACATGCGGCAGGAGGAAGGTGATAAATTCAAAACTGATGTTCCTTAGTTCTCTCAGGAAAATTAATAAATAAATAAATTTTGGAATACTCTTTGTCTAATTGTTATGTAAACAAACTAAACGCTGGGATCTTCCTGACAATATATAGGAGGACAATAAATAAGTCGAGTGATTTATTATTTTGTAGTCAGAATCCAAACAGTGGTCACTTGGAGCCAAAAAAATGACAATCCGCGTCTAGATAATGATTTAACGTCTCAAAAAAATGTTTTTACGAAACGCGTTTTCTGGATAGTCAATATTGTGTACGATGAAAACACTGGATAGAACCAATAGCACACAATAATACACAATATACAGGGATTGAGAACGAGCACAAATGTTATGTAAAATTCAGCTACTCACTTGCTCCACAAACCACCGGCAATATCTCGTCAATGGTTCACGAAATACTGACGATGACGAGAATGAAGGGAGGCTTTAGCCAAGGGTTTTCTGAACTTATTAGTCGTTAAGTTCATTTCTTGCCTTGAGGAGGATTAGCAGCAGCAACGTTCAAACAGCAAGCAAAGCAGCATTGGTATGGTTTGAAATTTCATCGTCCCCCTACGATGTACATTTTCCTATCCCCACATACATACACAATACACACATGTATAAAATACAGCAGAAGAACTCACTCTGCTCCACACACAATAGCATAGAGCTGAGCTGAACAGACAGTTGCGGCTAGCTGATGTCCTTACTAACAAATCCATCTCTCTGTATGTATGTATGCGTGTGTGTGTGTGTACGTCAAAACGTATCCTGAAACTCTGTCTATCTCTCAGCTATACCTTAACATACGTAATATTAAGATAATGTTATTCTGTCTACACTTCTTCTTCTTCTGTAAAGTTGAACTGTGTTCACTCTACAAATGTAACTATACATGTGTATACACAGACTAAACGACTCTTCCTCTTCGACTCCTTGTGCGTATGAATATGGTGTACGTATGTATGTATGTACATTGTACATATGGAGAAATAGTATTGTATAATCGTTATTATTCAAATGCATATACATACATCATTACTATAAAATGTACCTTTAGCACATTTGATTTTCATATGAGTGTTCATTGTTTCTGTTAATGTTGACGAAGGAGCGACACATTACATAAAGATTAGCATTATAATAAATTATGAACGCACCACTAGACGACTATCGGCATATAAAGGTGATGAATAGTGAAGGTATATGTGCGTTAGTTTAGCCAATCTGTATTCATACAATATGAATGCATCCCAAGACAATAGCGAGCATCATCTTCAATTTGAATTTTGAATTTGAATCGCATCCTAATGCACTTGTTAGACCAAAGCAGAAGGGAAGAAGAAAAATGTTCAAAAATTTTGCAAAGTTCAAAGCAGCATTTGTCTTGTGTTTTCAATGTACGTATGCATAGTATGTGCGTATCTCTACGTTTTACACACAAACAAACACAAACGCATATTATGTAGACACACACACACATTAAAAGTATAACGGAATTCCTAATACGTGCTTCGTTTGGCTGATCAGATTGATAGGTTGACGATAGCTGGTGATGGATATATGCATGTTGAATAGTGGTGGTGAGTGAGACTCGGCAACGAAAAACTGATTAATATTAAGCATAAAATACATGTGTGTATACAACGTATACCTATACTCTCTTTTCGCTATTCCACACAAGACAATTTTGAATAATTACCAATTTACACGGACCATCATCATCATAATCATCAACAGCAATATTTACGATGACTTACGTACATATATACGCACAATATAATATGTATATCAATACGCAGGCATGGCATAGTCTACATATGTATATGTTTATATCGAATGTTTTTAACAGAGGGGTGGAGATAGAAAAACAGAGCCCTAATTATGTCCATCACATTTTCAGTGGATGTATATCCATGTATACAGAATACATATTTAGAGATATGTATAGAAATAGAGCAGAGTATCAGCAGTACAAACATTTCCCGTCAAGGTTGAATTCCGTCGTTCCTTTAGCCTCTTTACCCTTCCGCCTTCCATTTAACTTTCTCCAGAAGCATACACGACCTCCAAAACAAAATGTGTTTAGAAACTAATATAAACACGAGTGGGGAAATCTACTGAATGGACGTCAGCATCAATGGACACTATGGATTGTGAACCGTTGAGCTTGTTGTTCGGGTGTAGGTGTATAGCCGTTGCTGAACGTTGAAACCATATAACTACAAATAATCTGCAGGATTGGAGCATGCCTTTCAACAATTCAACATGCTATGTATACGATTTCATCATAAACATGTCAACGTTTACACGTCGAAACCGATACTTTTAGTATTGACATTTGAATGTTTTTATTTTATTTGGAGTGAATTGAAAGTCAAGGGTAAGTAACAACGGCAGGCATGAATAAAGAAACGTAAAGCGCGCCTGTTATCTTCAAGTATACGCTCTATTGTTCTTTATCTTGCAGTTTTTGCCAGTTGTATTATTATTTTCTATTCGTTTTCATATTTTGTATAATTTGAGGTGGGTTTTCGAGAAAACTACCATCACGAACTGCCCTTCAAATAAAAATCATACAATTTTGTGATCCACACATTGAGAACCAATAGAAAATAGAAAAATAGTATAGATTATGAAGTATTTAAAAGCGTTTGACGACCAGTTTTATGTTGAAGTTGAGTTTCTAGAGTTAGATTTCCTGATACAGGCAGAACGGACAGGTAGAGCAACAGGAACAGCAGTGCCAGAGAGTAAAGACCTTTTCTTAATAAATGATACAACCCTTTGGGCAACCACAAAACAACTTGCGCCTCCGCTTCAACTGGTCAAAGTTTTACATGAATAATGTTTACGTATAGTGATACATGGTATATTGCACTCTAAACAAATCCAGCCGTTTAAAAATCCGGGTAAACCCAGGTCAGAAGGAACAGAACCGTGTTTGCACTAAATACGCCATGAAATTCTATAATATCGAAAATGCAAAATTTTGCTACACAATTCCGACAATTCAACGCCATTCGTACAAACCATGCAACCATTAAGATGTATCACATTATCAGACGTGGGGTGGGTGGGATAAAAAAAGTTTCTCGTTGGAGCTAGCTGGCTGAAATTTTTATACGGCGCACTTGC